>JAOVVI020003338.1:0-19257 GCA_028571085.2 Nepenthes alata | reverse complement strand
GAATCTTCTAACGAAGCTCCATCAAGCACGCGCAAATTTTTTTTTATTAAAAAAAGAAAAAGGGTAACGTGTAGCCATTAGGTGAAAAGGTATCTAACGGCCACAGGCATCTGAGGCAAATTAAATGCTCGTCCCCTTCATCTTGCGGAGCATCACACTCTCTCTTCCTCTTCTCGACATTCAACTGCTGTCGTTATTTCTATAGCCGTTGCCGTTGCCTGATAAATAGAGC
Source organism: Nepenthes alata (assembly GCA_028571085.2). Lineage (NCBI taxonomy): Eukaryota > Viridiplantae > Streptophyta > Magnoliopsida > Caryophyllales > Nepenthaceae > Nepenthes > Nepenthes alata. The sequence goes on along the minus strand of JAOVVI020003338.1, from coordinate 19,025 downwards.
TACTGTTGCCGTGACCGTTATTACTTATCACCATTGTCCATCGTCACTATTTAGAGTTGTTGTCACTGTTTATCATTGCAAATTAGGCAAACAATCTCTTTCATTTCTTAAAACAATTGTAATCTACATTATTATTATTAAAACATAACAATTTGTTTGTTAAAAGTTTTTGAATCTCAATATATAAAATAAGATTTATTTATACATTAAAATATTTTTCACTTGTTGATCATCGTTTTTCGTTCAACTAATTTTCTTTAATTTTTTCTACTCTCTTATTTCGAATATTTTCTTCAATCTTATAGTTGACGAAAAGCCATGACTGAAGTATAGTATTTGATATACTACATTTTGATATCTCCCGCTAAGATAGTTAATTAAGGAACATTATCATGTCTCTACTACTAACCACAAATTTGACACAGAAATTTGTCATTTCATTTTTCTTGTTTGGTCTATTTTTTTTCTTGTTGCGTGTCAATAAACTGGAATTGACGACACATTTTATAGCCTTCTTTCTTGTTATTCAACTATTTGGCCGGCATTAATGGGTGAAGATTCAGTCATTTAGCATAATGTTTCCGAGAGGATATCGTTAGCAATAGGTGCGAGGTAGGGAGGCATTACGCCTCTGAGCGAAGGAAAGTAAAAGATTTAGTACTTCAAGTTACATATTATGTATTAAGGGGGGAATTTCTCATGCATCTTAAGATCTTTGATTTAAGACCAATTGTCCTTTTTAAGTTAGCGTCTTTTAATCTCCTAATTTGAGTTACAATCCGTATAATCAATAACCACTATCGATCTTTCTATTTTTACTTGTTCCTCCTTATTGGTTGGTTAGGTTGCTTCATCGGCTACTCTTGTCGAGCAGCGGAGGACCAGCCTTAATAGAAGAATGATGGTGTTGTCAAAAATGAGAATTCCTGTTTGATGGGGGCAATCGAGAATCATTTTCCTCGGTAAATTAATATGTTTCATGTTAGTGTGTTTAAAGTTATTGACTAAAATTATTCGTTTGGCATAAATATGTGTATGCCTGAGTAATACGTTAGTGTGTGTAAAGTTTATTTACGTATAGCGATTGTTTCCATTTTGGTTGGGGGAAAATGGGATGATTTTGTATGAAATTGTTATCTGCTTATCAATTATGTACTTATCTCATTCAAATGAGGCATAAATATAAGTATAAATTTAGGTTATAAATTTTAAATTTAAGTATATTTTATTAAAATATAAAAAATACTTATACTAATGTTATTGTTATTTTTAAATTTTTAAATTACACAAATAAATAAAGTAATACAAATGGATGAAACTCCGTATATTTCAAAGGATAGGACAATTATATTACATAAATTTATTTATAAATTTGTCAAAATGTAATAGAAATTTTTTTGGATTGTTGTAATTGTGACAGACCGTCTAATCCTGTCTAATCCGGTATATTTCAAACTAGTGTTGGATTGTTGGATTGTTATTAGATATTTATTTATAAATATCAATGGTAGGCCAAAGTATACTGTCTAATCCTCAGTCCAAGTTCTTAGTTTCTTATTTCTTAGGAAATTGTGCTCTTAAACTCATAGTCCTTCATTCCCACTCTGTTGGGGAGTGTTTAATAATTTTATCAGTTCTTTGCTTAATCACAGAATATCCATTCCTGGTTTTTTTGCTCATTAAGTTTATTCAAATTCATATTTTCATATTCCTCGTGAGTTTGATTCCTCACATGTTCATAGTTCATGCTTAGTTTCCTTTGGAGCTTAGAAGGATTAAGAATTCCTTTTCATTTTATGCCAAATAGAAATATAAGGCTTTTGATCGATAAATTCTTTGCAATTGGTTCATGTCGTGATTTCACAGCATATTAAATTAACATATTCATAATATATGCATAAATTATAATTAATTCGAATAAGGCCTAAATGGGTATGCAAGTTAGATTTCCGTGAGCATAAAACCATATGAAACTACCAACTTGGACATGAGATTCACATATGCATATGAAAACGAAAGATAAGAGTATGAATACACTTGTTTTAACCTTATATCCCACAGATTGAAAGAAAAGATGGTCCGAAATACCCAAACGACATGTTTCTCTCTCATGTCGTGCCTTTCTCTCTATACCAGATTGCTTCCTCTCTCCTCTACGTTGCCTCCGACGTCGCTCGGCTTCGCGCATGCTGCCTCCGATCACCGTCGACCACTCGTGCACAACCGCTGCCACTGACGCCTCTCTCGACTGCCTACGGCAACCCCTTGCACTGCCCCTCTCTCTCCTACTCGAGCCAGCCTTGCCCGTGATTGCCGTTGCGCTAGTCGCCTCGTATTGCCATCACTGGCCTTCCTGGCATCATCTCCTCGCCATCGGCGTCGTTTGCTGCTCTGCCGCCTCTCTCCTCTCTATGTTGTTCTCTCTCTTCATGGCCCTTGCCGCACGCCATTGCCACCACTCGCGCACGGCCTCCTCTGTGTGCTGCCAACGACCACATACAAGGCCCGCTCTCGTTGCACATCACCATCACTTCCCTCTCCTCTGCGCAACCCTACACTGCTCACACTATCTCTCTCCCCTATTTCTCCTGATTTGTCTGATTTTTTCCAAAATTAGTACATACAATCCCAAAATTAACATCCATAAGGCGAATGAAAGGATTTATTTACCTCAATTTTACTTGATTTCTCCAGCAATAGTGGCGATAGCAGCGGCTTCTCCTACAGTCCGCATGAGTTCCTCCTTTCCTTCACACCACAGCACATACCAGAGAGCAAGCTTCGCCTGGCTTCCATTTTTTGCGCCAATTTGCCCCTCTTATAAAAATTTTATCCTCAAAATTTGACGAATGCCAAGATTTACAATTAAAAAAAAACTCCTTTCAAACTTCATTCTTCACCATCCTATGTCACATCCTTGATAAAATGACTTATCCTAGGGGGCCTTTTCCCAATGAATCATCCAATTTTCTAATATCTCAGGTTAGAGCCTCATCATAAGATAAATTTCTAATCTCTCACAAGGCTTAAGTCAATCATGTACTTATTTCCTTAATCATTAAATCATGGGAGACTTCCTGACAATCCTCAAAATTTGAAGGCAACCCAAATTATATTGGCTAGTTTCCAATTTAATTCAATACCTCGAACGAACCAATGAACTTTTACTTCACTTCATTCCAAGCTTTGAAAATGATTGATCACATGAAACATTAGTCTTATTCTGAAATCTTTGGGCTATGGGCCAGCAACCCTTCAATTGCGCTACTCTAATTGATCATTTACTGGTTCATTAAAATCAATCGCAATTCTTGTTCATTGATTCATGTTGGACACTTAGGTCACATAGCAGCTATAGACCCAAAACAATTCCAAAGATATCGATATGCCCAAGGAAAAATTCAAAATCCTCAAATTACAACCAACATTGGAAATATGATTGAAGCAATTGTCCCAAAACTCGATACAACCTTAAGTTATCGTCAAAACCTCAAATTTCAAACTTATAGCAACTCATCATCCCATTGGCATACTCATAGCCAACTTATTCATTTTGATCGGATCATCAAATCCGAGGGCTCCCAATAATCAGATCATCGACATAAATGCTCATTCTCGTTAAAAGACACTGAGATTCTTTTCCACACTCCCAAAGAAGATTTAGCCATTTTCTCTGACGCATGACTATCTCCTCCTTATGACACAAATATTAATATCCTTCGAATCATTGGATATTATCTATCTTCAATGGCAACTCTGATAAATTCCCAAAGAAGGACCTCGATCACTAACTTCAAAGTACGGGTGGAGTAACTCTAATTATGGATCTCTCCCCCGCTTTATCCAAAGCATCCACCCATATATGACGCAGGAAAAATCATAATCCTAGATTCTTCTCAAAAGTATCACATTCAGCTACAATTTATGAGATCCATGAGGGATCAACCAAGTGACATGATCGACAATTTACCATTCATTCCTCAAGAACTATCTTCATGCATCTCATTCCAACAAATACAGATCACTTTTGAGCCAAACGCCCCTAGACGTTGCAAAACCTTGAGGAACATATAATGGATATCATTTCGAATTCACTTAGTCCCAAAAGAAACGCACGCTTTCGTGACCTCAATCAGTCCTTCCAAAACAAGCCCTTCCTCAAGTTCTTCATAATTACATTCAAGCTATCGAAGGAATTACATGCTCAACACAACATCTTCCTTACCATCCCAATTCACACTGACATGGTGATCTGTCCATCAACTATCACCAAAATTCAAATCAAAATTTGATACCTCAAAACAAATCAATTCAGCCTAATCAACCATATTTACGAACCTAAGAAATGTCACAGACCTCGATACAATTAGTATCAAGCCTAGATTCTTAAATAAACAATTAAACTTGGAAAAAACAAATGGGAATATAGATTTGAGATCCCAAAGTTATACATGTGCTACAATATCAAAATTTGAGAGTCTTATAGATGTAAACAACACATTTACCTTATGTGCCATCATTACAAAATTCTGATTCAAAGCACTGGACTTTCTCATTGTTAGGCCAGGGGATATGAAGAATCTTCAATCCGGTGATCAAACTGTCTATGACTTAAAACATGCTCCCAAGATCTCTTTGGGAAGATATTTATCCATAGATCATCTATAAATATATACCACGATATATCATTATCATCCCGAATACTGGGTCACCGTAAATACCATCTCAAATCTCAAGATCTATATTCGAACTTACATAAGGTAAACATTACCATATCTCCTTCTAGATATGAGGTCACCATGACTAGATAAGCAAACCTATCTTCTAATTTAGTTCTATTCTAAGCAACTAAAACTAGGATAACTAGAACTACCTAGTCTAGCTAAATCATCTTACGCTATCATCTACTTATTCAATCTTCCTTATTCTATCCTAAATTTTTATATAAGATTCAAATCAATCATGAGGCATATCTTCTATGATATCAATTGTGACAGATCGTATTTTTTTACAAAAAAACTGGCAGAGTTTCATATAAGATGCGGGCATCCACCGATACAAGAACTTATACAATCTCCTATACAGCACAAAATACATCCAAATAATCCTAACAACAGATATCAACAAAAATAACATACAAAATCATACAGGATCGATTTATCACATATAACTCGTGTCTCTAACGCAATGTATCTAAACACAATATTGGCCAAACTGAGCTGTCATTAAGTACTTCTTATAAACTATAATAACCTGCGAAAGTATAATAAATTTAAATAATAACAGAAACTAAATCATTTGATCATGAGCCTTACATAAAATATATATTAACATTCTAAAAGAAATATAAATATATATACAATTTTTTCATGACATAAATAAAACTACAAATTATAAACCTTTGACATGATCTTCCAAATCCAAGCCTAGACCACTTAGAATATCTATGCTATCCTATCAGGTTTATTAGACCTGTACTAATCTAGAGACAAAGAGAAGCAAAGGTGAGCTAAAAGCTCAGTAATGCACAATATATCAAACAATATGCAATATTTCATTTTCAAAACAGAATAATATGCATAGGAAGATAATAAAGGCATATGGGAGATCATGCATCATAAGCATAAAAGAATATGCTGTCGTGAACATTTTTTCCAATTTCTTACTTTTTTTTCCTTTTTCTTTTCTTAATCATAAACTCATTGTGGAAAACTTATTTCGTTGTGAGACCGGGGCAAGTAGGCCTTGTTGACCAAAGGAGCGGTTGGTCGTTGCCTAGATTGTATTTAATCCATACAATCTAAGACCAATATCCTCCAATTATCGACTGAGAAGGAGACCGTCTATATATTAACCCTATAGACAGAGCCATAACCATAAACCACAAGCGGCATTCATAATAGATAATGCCTCCACTAGAGTATATTAAAACTTGTCAAGGAATATCACCCGCTCCAAATAAGCAGCCAAGGTATCCCTTGAGTCTCTACTGTAATATCAATGGCAGGTTAAAGTATACCGTCCAATTCTTGGTCTAAGTTATTAGTTTCTTATTTCTTAAGAAATTCTGCTCTTAAGCTCATTGCCTTTCGTTCATAGTCCTTCGTTCAAACTCTGTTGGGCATCGTTTTATAATTTTATAAGTTCTTTGCTTAATCACATAATATCCCTTCTTTGTTCTTCTTTCATTAAGCTTTTTCAGATTCATACTTTCATATTCCTCGTAAGCTCGATTCCTCACATGTTCATAGTTCATGCGTAGTTTTTTTTAAGCTTGGAAAGATTAAGAATTCTTTTTCATTTTATACCAAATAGAAATATAAGGTTTTTGATCGATAAATTCTTTACAATTGGTTCATGTCATGATTTCAGAGCATATTAAATTAATATATTCATAATATATGTATAAATTATGATTAATTCGAACAAGGCGCAAAGGGTTGTACAGGTTAGGCTTCCGTGAGGATAAAACCATACGAAACTACCAATTCAGACATGAGATTTAAATATGTGCATGAAAATGAAAGAGGAGAGTATGAGTGCACTTGCCATAACCTTATACCCCACAGATTAGAAGAAATGATGATTCGAAACACCCAAATAACAAATTTCTCTCTCCTATCGTGCCTTTCTCTCTCTACCAGATCTCTTCCTCTCTCCTCCATGTTGCCAACAGCACCGCTCAGCTTCACGCATGCTGCCTTCGGTCACTGTCGACCACTCACGCACCGCCGCTGCCATTGACGCCTTTCTCCGCTGCCAATGGCAATCTCACACACTACCCCTCTCTCTCCTATGCGACCCCACCTCGCCTGCGACTGTCATTGCTCTAGCCACCTCGTACGACCTTCTCGGCATCATCTCCTTGTCGCCGGTGTAGTTCGCTGCTCTGCCGTCTCTCTCCTCTCTGTGCTGTTCTCTCTCTCCGCAGTTCTCGCCGCACACCATTGCCAACCATCCACGCGTGGCCTCCTTTGTGTTGCCATCGACCAATTTCCAACCGCCGATGACCACTCACACAGCCCACTCTCACCGCACGTCCCCATTGCTTCCCTCTCCTCCGCGCAACCCTATGCCATGCGCACTGCCTCTCTCCCCCATTTCTCCCAATTCACCTGATTTCTCTCAAAATCGGTACATACAATTCCAAAATTAACATCTACAAACAGAATGAAAGGATTTATTTATCTTGATGTCACCCGATTTCTTCGATAACGGTGGCGACAGCAGTGGCTCCTCCTTTGGCCCGCGTGATTTCCTTCTTTCCTTCTCACCACGTCACATATCAAAGAGCAATCGTCGCCGGGCTTCCATTTTCGGTGCCGATTCGCTCCAGTGACAACAGCAGATGGCCACCCGTGCCGCCTTTCCCCCGTGACACCCTCCTCTCTCTCCACTCTTTCTCTCTCCCTGATCCCTCATTTGCTTCTTCTTTATCTTTTTTTTGTTTTCATTTAATATATTATTATTATTATTATTATTATTATTATTATTATTATTATTATTATATATTTTTCTTCTTTTTATATTTTTTTAATTCTAAAATCTAAATCGGTCCTCGGACAATAGCACGAGGGTGCTCCAGGTGCCACTTCACAATTTCGATCATTTCTCAAAATCTCATAATATTTAATTAATCTTCATCACACCCATATTATCCAATAATAATAATAAATGATAATCCCAATTAATTTGGATAAAAATTCAGGATGTTACAATAATTTTATTCTATTATAAAAATATTATTTATGTATTTTTTATCAATATAAATTTAATATTTGTGTTAAATTTTCTTCTATTAAATCATATTATTTAAATGTAAAATTATATATTTTTTGTGGCATAAGTATTTGTCGTTAAATATATTTTTAGTGACAAAATTGAAATATATTTTAGTGATAAAATTATTTTATTATTAAAGAATATTATTTAGTGACAAATTATTTTTTGTCATAAAAAAAATTTTTTAGCGGCAAAATATAAATTTATCACTAAAGATTTAGTGATGGACTTGTAGTGACGACCTAGTGACATTCAAATTTTGTCGCTAAAATATTTAGTGTCAAATTTATAACTATTAGTGACAAAATATTTTGTCACAAAAGAAGTAAATTATTGTAGTGATTATATGACTCCGTGATGTTGATTTTTTTTATCCCATAACAATATTACGATATATTTTTATATCAATAATATATTATGATATATCGATCAATTTTTATTATAAAATATTTTAAATATTTATTATAAAATTTATTATTTATTAGTCTTTTCAGAACTATTATAAGGAATTGAATAGAATTATGTATTTAAATGTGCTCTTATAAACTTAAAAACTACTTTATTCCCATCGGTGATAAGAAAAAGTGATCTTTGACTATATCTATAGGGTATATATGTAGACAGCCTACTTGTAAGTTTAAATAGTAGTATTTTGATTTAAAGTTATTGGGAGTTTACGTAAACCCTCCTTAAAGTAGGCATTTTGGTCATTGGTTTTAAGATTTTTGCATGTTTTAAATTTTAAAATTTTTATCTATATCGTAATTAGTATTTCAGAATATTTAGCCTTTGAAATATTTACATATTTTGGACATGATATTCAAATTTATTGGACTTTTAGTCTTTAAACCTGTTTGATATCAAATGATTTGAACTTTAGACTTTGAGTTTTTGGAATCATGTGATATTTGGATTTTAAATGATTTTGTAGAATTAGATATTATTTAATATTCGTATATGGATTACGAATTTTACAGATAAAATTATGCTTAGATATTTGATATTTGAACATTCGATATTTAGAAACTTAACATACTAGAACATCTGATGTGTTGAATTTTGCAAGTATTTTATTATTTTTTGTTTATTCATTCTATTTTATGAACATTTATTTATTATGGTATATATATACTTGCTAATATTAAGGCTCATGATTTTTCCTATTTTTAATCATTTTATATTAGTGGATATTAAATACTTATAGGATTCAAACTAAAGATACTTGAAGATTTTGTTTATGTATATTTTATATTCGGATTTGTATTCAATTTATTTTGGAATTCATATTTGGGTTTGTTGTATATTCGATTATTGTAATTTGTAAAATTTGGGATACATATTAGAATTTATGTTTGGTCAGTTTTTGTGGGTCAATAAAATTTGGAATACTATTATAAGATTAGATATTTACTAGTTGCTTTCATTACAGACAGTTTTGGACTTGAGCATGTTGTTATATATTTATCTAAAGACCGGATAAGGTTTGTTCAGTTAAGTTATATGTTTGCTATGGTTTGCAGTTATTTCACTGTTTTGTCCTTTTGAGTTTAGCGTGCTCGACTACCTTTAGATTGTTTGAATTTTATTTGTTTATGGATTGTTATTACCATTTAGATTTATTTACTAATATTTGATGCCTACTCGTGTCAGATTCATGACAAATTATATCCCAAATAGAGTTTTTAAGACTTCTACAAATAAGTATAATGCTTTTTTTTTCTTTGTTCTATATGGCTATTTAAGGCCAATCTCCAAGGACATATAGGTATACAATAGAGATATGCCTCAATAATTAGGCTGCCTCAATAATTATGGCAAGTGCCTCCCAAATACGTGTGCTGCCTCAATTCAATTGTCTCAACAATAATATCAGGGTGTCGGCCACTGAGCTGGCAAGCTCACTGCGCCTTGATTGGCTTGCTTATATGGGGTTGTCTATTGAGCCTACTCGGTGCCCGTCTCTACCTGCCCATCATGCATTGGGCTTCAATTGGGCTTGTTCTGGTGTCTTCTCGGCTTTGCACCTCACGAGATCTCATTTGGCTCCGGCCCCCAGGCATGTTGACAAATGGACTTGATTCTAAGCTAGCCCATAAGATTATAGGACCCATCACTACCCCCATGCCGGGTAGGTAGGCTTCACCAGCTCTTGACATGTCTGATGATGGGACGTCTCCTATAGCGGCTAGCTCACGTGTGACGTATCACATTTTTTGTCAAAAATTTGACAGAATTTTATCTATAATATGGTCATTGAGCTGATACAAAACCTGTATAATCTTCTATACAATATATATACAAACACACACAACAAAAATTCATCATAAACAACTCTGACACAACTAGAAAACTCAACCGATACAAACTCCAACCTCCATACAACCATAACAATTACACAGGATCCAATTGCCACATAATTAGTGGCTCCAACGTTGTGTATCTAAACAGAACATCAGCCAAATAGAGATATCACTAGGTACTTATTATAAATTATAATAACTTATGTAAGCGTAAATAAATCTAAATACAGAGGAAACTAAACTATCTATTCATCAGTTTATATGAACAATATAAATTAAGATTTCCAACTGAACTAGAAATATACATATATATATATAATTTTTTCACGACATAAATGAAATTACAGATTATTAGTCTTCGATATAATCTTTCAAGATCGAGCCTAGTCCACTTCGAATCTCTATGCTATCCCATTGAGTTAACAGACCTATGCTAAATTTAGAGACAATGAGAAGTAAGGGCAAGCTAACAACTCAACAAGTGTAACGTTGTCAAAAACAATAACAATATATAGGCAAAATAAAGCAAAATAGGAATATATGAGCATGATGAGGATGCATAAATATAAACATGATCGAATGTGCTTTCAGGGTATAGTTAACTTTTCATGTTTTAGCCTTCTTCTTTTTGGAATGTAATCAATGCATAATTATTCATCTTTGTGGATCACGACTAGTAAGCCTTACCAATTAAAGGTGCAGGAGGACGAGGAATGGAATATGTCAAGCAACACATTCTAAAGTATTAGCTATATTTTAGACCTGTAGCTATTTGGCCATCAGCTACATTTTAAATCTGTAACTACTCGGCCATCATTTATTATACCAGCTGTATTTTAGGCCTGTAGTTACTCGGCTATCGTCTACATTTTAGGCCTGCAACTACTCAGCCATCACCGGTCCTCATCCTTCCACAGTAATATCCTAAGGGTTGCCTAGAATATCACCCGCTTTAATAAGTGGCCAGGATATGTGACCAGGGTAATCCATGAGTCTCTATTGTAATACTACTGGCAGGCCAAGGGGTATTACCTCTGTATCACAATTCCATGGTCCTAGTTTCCTAGGTTTTTATTCATTTGAGGGAAGATTCACTAAAATTTAATTCACAATATCTCCATCCTGGAGAATAATTCGATCACATATCACATTGTGGACTTCCCTCCGAATATATATACGATTATTATCGTTCATTTGAATTGAAGTATTTTCATGACTCATTTTGCATATACGATTATCATAAACATAGGGAAGAATAGAGATTCCTACCACCGAGAGACAATTATAACTTTAGAGGCCTCCGGTTCACATTTTTTTTCACAATCGATTAATGAACATGATTCCGGAATAACAATTAATCATATGCGAATGTACATGTAGCTTAATTAATAATTAGATAATGCGAAATCATGTAAAAATTACAAAAGAGCTCGGGTGAGCAGTGCACGTGAGCAGTGCATGGTGGCGCATATTGGGTGATTCACGGAATTTTGAGCATCCAATGGATAAATTAACAAATCCAAAACATAGGTAAGCATATTCTCAAGTCATTTATGCATAAATTTTAAAATATGAGCTTAAACGGGGTCTGGGCGTCGGTCTAAGGTTTCACTAACGAAAATCCATATAAATCTACCAAATCGGGTATCCAATCGATAAATTAACTTATTTAGGATATGGGTAATAATATTCTAACCTCAATTTATGCAAAAGCCCCAAAAATAGAAGTCAAAACCATCCCTGGGCACGGATGAACAGCACCGGCATGAAATGAATATGCATAAAAATAAAAAAAGAGAGTATGGGTTCACTTACCTTGACTTGATTTACAACTATTTGAACTAACTCAAAGCCTGAATTGGACCCGAAATCCTCCATTTCCTCCTCTTATCCTTCGTGCTGTTCTCTCCTGCGTGCCGGCCTCCCGCAGCTGCTGCCGCAGCTCCACCTCGCCGCGCCAGCCGGTCACCGCTCCGCGGCCATCGTCGGTCGACCACCATGCTCCGCCTCCCTCGGCACAACCCTCTTCTCTCTCTTTTCTTTCTCTCCTCCAAAACACTCGCCCGAAACCCTTGCTCTGTTCTTTCTTCCCGAATTTCCCCCTGCTTGCTTTCATTGTTATTATTATTATTATATATACATATTTCATTTTCTTTTTAATTTCAAAACTCAAATCGATACTCGGGCGAGTAAATGGGCACACTTTGACTACTGGCCCAACAAATCTAAATATCCTTCAAAATTTTATAATACTTAATTAATTTTTTATCACACCCAAATTACCCAAAAATAAATAAACCCAATTAAATCAAATAAAAATATTTGAGATATTACATATCCCGCATTTATAAGAATTTCGTCTTCAAAATTTAACGAATTTCAAAACTTAACAATAGGGGAATAGTCCTTCCAGACATTGCCTCCGTACTCCCATATCACTTTCTTGGAAAGACGATTATTTCTAGCGAACCTTAATCATTTGAACCATCCTGATTCTCAACGTCTAATGCCATTTATCTAAAATTGAGATTGAAACCTTGTTATAAGACAATTTCTAATCTCCCACAATGGTTAAACCCGAGCATAATCTACTTTCTCAATTATTGGTACATGGGAGATATCATGATAATCTACTCCAAATTCAAAGCCTAATTATTGGCTAACCCTCTGATTTAATACAAAAACCCAAATGAACCAATAGGCTCTCATCCCGATACCTCCTATTCCTTGAGAAGGATCTTCCACTTGGGACCTTAATCTCGTTTTGAAGTTTCTGAGCCAAGGGCTTATAGGCTTCCACTATACTACTCTGATTAACCATTTATGAGGATACTAGGAATCCTGTCACAACTCATGTACATTAATTTAAATCAGACTCCTAGGTTTCCTTGCAATTATAAATTGAAGAAAAATCCTAAGGACATCGATACAACTAAAACAGAGTCCAAAATCTCTAGATTACAATCAACCTAGGCAACGCAATTAAAGCAATCACCCAAAAACCTCAAGCTCAAATACTTACGCAACTTATTGATTCGTTGGCATAACAACGAGCCAACCGATGCATTCCAGTCATATCACCCAAATTCACGATAAATGGGATATCCTAATTTGCCAATTTCATAATTATCCAAATAGTACCATAATTCATGCTGCCCTAACATCCTTGAAACTAAGACGATGAGGGCTTCTCATCTCATAACTCCATGACCTCATTACTTAGGAGGTCACTCTCCCTTTTCTTAGAACCAAAGACACAGCTCTCCCTTTTGCTTAGATATTAAGAGCTTACTTGAGATTCATTATACAATATCCCTTCTGATGCACCAAGTCGATATCCAATCTGAAGATTCTCGACATCCAATTATCGGTAATAATATTCTTCTTGTGTGATGATGCACCTCATAAGCATTACTCCTTTAACAATCTCACTAATCTACACTACTACTCAATTTACCCTTCACAATTGACACCGAAACTCGCCATTACTATCCTCAAACAAATCTACCTACTAATACTACTACATGACCATCTCTTCCTGCGAGACAACCTCTCAGTCTAATAGGATCATTAGACAATAGCTACCTTATAAGTAACACCAATAAATCCTCAAAGTGAGAATCTCAATTGCTAATCCCTAACTATGGGTGAGGTAATTCTGATCATAGACTTTCCATCCTCTTAACCGAAGGCAACTACCTATACAAGATAGGAGATATACACAATCCTAGAACTTCCTTAAAAAGTTCACATTCCTTCATAGCTTACTAGACCCATCAGAGGTCAACCTCAAACAATAAAGCCAACAACTAATCCTTAATTCCTCGAAGGCTACTCTCGCATGACCCATTTCGACGGATAAGGGCTACCTCCAAGCCAAATGCCTTACGACCTTGCAATCTTTGAGAAACACTTATCGGATTACTCTTCCGGGTTCAACTAGACCCAAGAAAACTACACACCTTTGAGACATCAATCAATCTTCCTCCAAATGAGCCATCACTCCAAACTCTAAGGAATCGCATTCCTGTTATCAGAGAAACCACATGCCCAATATAACACTTCTCCCAAACTTACATTCCCTTCATAATTGAGTACATGGCTAACTGTCTTTGACAATCCATAACACAATCCTCAAATAGGGTTCTCACACCTTATCGACTCTAAGAATTCATTGACGAGGTCATCCCAAAAGCACTGAAGTATCTTACAGCAAAAGGCTCAGTCATTGCCTCATCGGTTTCATACAGAGTCCTTAAATTGGGTGCCAATCCTTGGCACAACTCCATAGCAACCATAAGTTTAACGATTAAGAGGTAAGTCGGATAATCTTTTCCTCTAAGATATATCCTCAAATACCTACATAGCCCACTCTCCTTAGTGACCACAAAACAACGCCTAAGTGAGGTCTTACATGTGAACTGAACTTGGCACTTATATTCCTTAAGCGACTTGTAGGCAAAATGACATCATCTTGTCGCTATTCCATCATCTATGCTTCATATTCAAAATTTCATAACTTGATGGTAAGTATCATATCCTACGACCACAATTCATGCTAGCATGACAACTCACCAAATCAAGACACCATCAATGTCATATCGAGCCTTAGCGCCACAAGGCAATTAAATCAGTTCAATCAATCATATCTATGAACCTGAGAAAATGTTATAAACCTTGATACAATTAGTATAAGGCTTACGATCATCAGATAAATAAATAAGCTTAAGAAACACCAATAAAGCATAGATTCTGAATCCTAAAATAACACATATACTGAAATATCAAGATTAAAAAACTTTACCTTCCGCCACAATGGACAACTGTTCTATACTTTGTGCCATCACCGTGAAACCCCGATTTTAGGTTCTGGACTCCTTTACTGTCCTACCCATGAGATAAGGGCAATTCCAAATCATGCGGGCAAACTATCCACAGTTGAAACATGCTCCCAAAAATCCAACCGAAATAAGACATTTATCCATAAAGTATCTACGAGCAAATCCTACAATATCTCTTTATCCTCGAGACCTATTCCCGAAGTCGACTTCACCTCCTAAATTACATGGGGCAATACTGTCTTATCTTCCTCCGGACATTGGATCACCATTATTACCATCTTAATTCTTAGGACCCATATTTTGACCCCTAAAGGATCCAAGCCACCCAAAAGTTTAGGCACTTAAGCATTTTCAAGTCGATTATAAATAAACATCCTAGGATTTGTTAACTTTAAAAATTAACTCCTAGTTTTTCTAACCTCAAGCCATTGCTTCCACCTCATTCATCATACTTGATACATCGATCAAGGACTCCTTCTTAGCAAATTACTACTCCGAGGATCTTAACACGAAACTAATCACCTAAACATTGAACCAAAATCGATTAACCTAAACCTCAAATCATTACCGACCAATTTAGGCACCCAATCAGTACCAATCAAATTCAAACCTTTAGGTGTCTCCATACAACCTTTTCCTCTCGACCCTATGGTCGGCCATTAATACAAGTAGTCCTCCATCTAAGAGCCATTGCTAATACTTCCTTGAGACAGGAACCATTCGAATTAGACCACTCCTAGGATACTAGTTAGGATGCATAAGTTGGACAATCAAACTCATTCTTTATATCTAACTTAGTTTTGAGCCTAAGCTAGCCAACCAGGATAACTAGAACTATCCAATCTAACTTGATTTTTCTATGCCTAGGTCTACTTATCCAATTAATTTTAATCTATCATAAGTTTTCGCATACGATTAAAATCAAATCTAAGCCATTTCTTTTCTCTGATACCAATTGTGACGTACCGTATTTTCTGTCAAAAATCTAGTAGAATTTCTTCTGTAATACGGTCGTTGAGCTGATACAAAACCTTTACAATCTCCTGTACAACATATATACAAACACCACACAGTAGAAATTATCATCAATAATTTCGACACAACTAGAAAACTTAACCGATACAAACTCCAACCACAATAACCTGCGGAAGCATAAATAAATCCAAACACAATGGAAACTAAACTATCTAGTCATCGTTTATATGAACAATATACCTTAGGATTTACAACTGAACTATGAATATATATATATATATAATTTTTTCATGACATAAATGAAACTACAAATTATAAGTTTTCAATATAATCTCTACGCTATCCCATCGTGCTAAATATGAAAATTAGGAGAAGTACGGGTGAGCTAATATCTTAACAAGTGTAACGTTATCAAAGACCCCCCCCCACTTCCTGGCTGTCAAAGCCATAGCGAGGAAGATTTGGGCACGCTTTGGAATCGTGCACATTGCTGGTAATGAAGCTGGATTCTTCTTTTTTCGGTTCTCTTCCTTGGAGCTGATGGAGAAATGTTTACTCGCTGGACCGTGGCTGTTTTCTAGAAAAGCCATTTTCCTTAAACGATGGTCTCCTGGTTTGCTATTGAATAAGGAGGAGCACAAACGGTTCCTTATTTGGATCAAACTATACAACGTGTCGATTGAATATTGGACCCATTCTGGTCTCAGCTGGGTTAATAGTGTCATAGGAAAACCTCTGCAGCTTGAACCACAGACAGCCCGTTTGGAAAATGTTTCTATTGCTAAGATTTGTGTTGAAGTGGGAGTGGATGACTCTTTTCCCTCACGCATTGCTCTGTCATGCCCAGATTCCGCATCCCAAACTGTGGTGAATGTGGAATATAGTTGGAAGCCGACTCGATGTGGTTAATGCCTAATGTTAGGTCATGATGAATCTATATGCAAAACCAAGAAATCTATAGTTAAGGACCAAGGGGCCCATTCAAAGAAACTTGCTCTAAATGGTCAACCGATTGGTGCAATCGTTTCAAGTTGCTCTGCCAATCCTTTTGCTCCCCTATAAGAAGATGCTAGATCCTCGGGACCTGCTGTTGCCGACCAAACAGAGCTAGAAGTACTTAGAATTAATACGAATGATGACTCAGTGACAGATAGTGCCATAAGTGAGGCAACCTCTGAGCTCCAGACCTCCTTGGATGATGGCAGTTTTGCAAATGAGCCAAAATGCACGCCTAAAAGTTCCTAGCTTCCAGGATCAACGATACCCTTATTGAAGGATGTTATTGTTGAGAGGAATCCTGAAAATGTGACCCTCTTGTCACTGTATGTAGCTGCCCCCAAACTGGCACCTAGACCCGACGGTATGGACAGTATCTGTGTGGAGCTTGATGATCCCAAGTCCCTTCAAGCCACCAACACCGTGCTGAATCCAGTGGCCACTATGCATCAGTGCAGCCTCCTTCCACAAGGAGTCTTGAGAGTGGCTGGGCCTCATTCTTCTTCCAATTATATAGCATCCTTTGCAAAAAATTTAAAAAGTGGTACTAATTTGAATATACCAGATTGTGAAACCCCATTGCTCATTGAACCTATTTCTGATACGGATCGCTTGGACGCTCTGAGGAGATCTTACTGTGTTAAGGAGACTTCACCCTCTTCTTCTAGCAAAATCACTTCTAAAGTAGAGAGTTTGCGTAGGCAATTGATGGAGTTTAAGGACAATCGTAGCCTGGCACTAACACCAGGGCTCATACCCTGTAGCACCCAAGCAGTATGTATTGCAGATGTGGATTCTGCTGAGCATGAGCATGCTGCCCAAGTCTGTCATGGTGCTGCTGAAGCCTCCTATTCTCAAGAGCCTTCCTTTGCTCTGCAAGCAATACCATGGAAGAGATCAAAGGCCCGGAGATGACAAAAACCATATCCCAAGAATCCAAAGGGCTTGGGTTCCCACCCCTTTTGAATCACAAATTGGAGTTGATGGAGTAGTGGCAGCACCAGATGTTCTGGTAGCTGTATATGCCGAGTTTTGGAGTCTCCTCCTTGCTCCAAGAGTGCTAGTGATCTGCTGTCTTTCAACCAATGGAGTGGATTCCTTTGTTGACTTTAGTAGCTTTTGAATGGGTGATGTTTCCTGCTATGTTGGTTTTGTGATGGTTCTTCAGCAACTGTGCACTGCTGTAAGAAATCCCCTGCTGGAATAAATTTTTGGCAGATACCTTTGTTGTCATCTTGGCAAGAGCCGAGGTGAGAAGTCGGGCAAGTACCGAGATGCAATCAAAAGATACTCCAGCTATTAGCCATGATATTTGCAAAGTGCCGTGGTATAAGGCTATGAGCTACAGTGAAGATCGAGGTCTTCATTTGCCTTTATCCGAGATGTTGGTTTCTGAGATGCTGCTGGTGCTGAGGTGTCTTGGTTGAGTAGCCGGTAAAGAACCTAGATGCCAAATGGGCGTGGTGGTTGCCAAATGGCCAAGGTGATGCTGTTGGTTTAGCTTCTGTTTGATTACCTAAGATGTCAGCTTTTTTTATGTTTGATTTCTTGTTTTCATGACTTGTGTCATATTGTTCAGGGGCTTCCCTTGCTACTATGCTCTACCTCCAAGTCGGCAAAATACTTGGATTAGAATATAAGTGTTGTAATTTCCTTTCCCTTAATTTTAATGCGCTTTACTTACTTACCAAAAAAAAAGACAAAAATAATATATAGGAAAAATAAAGCAAAATAAGAATATATGAGCATGATGAGAATGCATAAATATAAACATTGTCGAATGTGCTTTCGGAGTACAGTTAACTTTTCATGCTTTAGCCTTCTTCTTTTTGGAATGTAATCAATGCATAATTATTTATCTTTGTGGATCAGGGCCAGTAAGCCTTACAAATTAAAGGCGCAGGAGGACGAGGAAAGGAATGTGTTAAGCTACACATTCTAAAGTATCAGCTATATTTTAGACTTGTAGCTACTCGGCCATCGGCTACATTTTAAATCTACAACTACTCGGCCATCATTTATTATGCCAGCTGTATTTTAGGCCTGCAGCTATCGGCCATCGGCTACATTTTAGGCCTGCAACTACTCGGCCATCATCGGTCCTCATCATTCCACGGTAATGTCTTAAGGC
>JAOVVI020003337.1:0-19257 GCA_028571085.2 Nepenthes alata | reverse complement strand
CGGACGGACAACTTAAAAGCCAGTGTGACCACAATAAACTGCATCATAAACGAGCGCCATCATGGTTTCCATGTGTCGCTTCCCAAAAGGGCACCGTAGAATCAGATCCTCTGGCGCATTAATTACCGAGATCCTGAATTTACCGTATGAAGACACGTGGCCGCCTTTTTGCCTAACAGACCGGCTAATGGTCGCACGTCTCTCCAACTCCCACGAGTTACGTGGAGTTTTTCAAGACGGTCAACAAATCCAGTCAATATTTTATTTGCCAAGTTACCCGGAGTTTTTCAAGATGTTCAACAAATCCGGTCAATATTTCTTTCTCCAAGTTACCCAGAGTTTTCCAAGATGATTAACAAATCTGATCAACATTTCTTTCACCAAGTTACCCAAAGTTTTTCAAGACGGTCAATAAATCTGATCAACATTTCCTTCGTCAAGTTCTCCGAAATTTGGCCAAGACGATCAACTAATTCGGTCAATATTTTGGAAGCACGTAAGGCTCCACTCTAGACGATCAGTAGCTCCGTCATCCTTAATGAACGACGGTCAAGCGCATCCCATCACTAATATGCCGGAGCAAATTTAGACCCCCGGCATGGGGGCTAGTGATGGGTATGCCCATAATGGGCTGGCCCAATAAGAAAAATGGCCTAAATCTAACAAGGTCAACTGGGCCGTATGAGAGGCCAACTGGGTAGCTAGCATACTTCCATGAGATGGTCAACATTTCTATTGACTGGTAGCACTGTTGTAAGCAAGCCCAAGGAGAAAAACCTTACACAGGCCATGCCTAGTTGTGCCCACATTTCCATACGCGACAAGCAACGGACCCTTTTTCTGATTTTGTGCCTTCTCTGAAGCTAATCTGCACTAAAAAGGATATCAACATGTTCAACGCCCTTTCCATGAGAAAGACGCCATATTCTCTCTTCCTACCTACTGTAGACTCTAACGGTAACAAAGTACAGAAGGAAGGCAAGTAATTTTGAGAACCGTTGCCCGTCAGAAAAGGAAACAATCCCAACAGATTGTACAAGTCAAGCCTTCCTGCTCAGGGAAGGTCACCCGACATGGTGCAGGAATCGCGCCTTCTCGGCCAGGAAAGGTCACCTTACTCTCCATCTATATAAGCCACAGAGTCTCCACTCCAGGGCACGCCAACTTCTAAGCTTACAAACGCTTACTTCTGAGCATGAAAATGCTAACTGCAATCCCACACTCAGCTTTCAGACTCCAGATGCACCACTCTCTCTAACATCTGTCATAATATCTCGGCAATCCTTCAAGCTTTCACGCTTACAGGACTCCGTCTCCCACTCGTTCCCTGTGAACGCAGAGTTGGGAGAACTGTGCTCATCACGAGCTACTAGAACACCTCTTACGTCTAAAAGCTCACACTCCTTACCCTCTCATTCTCTCTTTTTCTCTCTCAACTCTCATTTCCGTTTTAGTTTTTAAAAGTCGAATGTCTATTACTGACTTGAGCGTCAGAGTATTTTCGGTGGGATAGCATCCTGCCGACACTTGACCTCCTATTTGTTGTAGTGGTGTGTAGGGTTCAAATCCAACGGACGGAGCTAGATCCAAACAATCAAGTCGACCCAAATATATTCGAATCTCGGATCCAGGGACACATCAACTTTAGTGAAGCAAAGTTTTATTTTATTTTATTTATTTATTTATTTGGTTCATTTAGCTAATAAATAGTTAAAAAAGACAGATGAGGTTTGAACTTCAATAAAGCATAAAGATATGGTGATTACATACCAATTATGCTATTCTTACACCTAGGGGCGGTGTTGGGCTTAGATGGTGTCTGACTACCCCCACAAAAAGATACAGTAAAAGAATGAAGAAGAAGAAGAAAATAAACACCCAAATTTTTACGTGAAAAATCCTTTTCAACTAAGAAAAAAATCACGGGACAATCGGTCCACAAAACCAACTCCATTATGTGAGGTTGAAAATAATTTTTCCTGTTACACAAGCACCAGAGAGAAAAAAATGAAGAACAGAGCACAAGCAATACACTATGGTTGCTCACAATTCTCTCATTCATTCACCGTTTTCACTCTCTCTCTGTTTTTCATTTAGCCTCACACCCCTCTCTCTTTCCAAAAATCTCTAAACAGCAAGTCCGTCTACTTGCTTTTAATATAGAGGCCCATCTTCAGCAAATCTGAGAAATATTCTATATCCACCAATAAGATCTATCCTTACCAATAATATAAATATGCTTTATACAAAAATGGCTCCTGTATGACTGTCTAAGATCATATATGCTCAGAAAATCTTCTATGCTGGCAGCATTCTGGATTTCCTGGTGGATGGCCCACATTCCACCGTCCGCATTCTCCACAAGGTCGGTCAATACCCGTTGATTGTCCTCTTCATATGACCGGTCAATGCCCCTATTGATCGGTCGGTGTTGTCCATCTGGGATCCCTCAGCATGCAGGGCCGCTCATGCCTTCAACCGGTCAAACTTGTTGATCGGTATTGTTGTCCGTTCAAAAAGATTTCGGTCAACTATGTTGATCAGAATTTTATTTACATATTTAAAGTTCACGTGCTCCATCTAAGTCCTCCGGTCATAAGGACTTTCACACGGGAGTGACCCCAATAAACTTTTTCACACGACTGTGAGGAAGTAATATCTGTCAACACAACCAAATTACAACAAGCTTTATTTTTATCTTTGGTAAAATATTGGCTATCATATCAGCCCCATCTTCTTCAATACCAACCTTCTCTAGTGACAGTAAATCGACTTCAAGCACATCTCTCACCCAATGGTATCAAATATCAATATGCTTTGATCTAGAGTAGAATGAAGAGTTCTTATAGAGATGTATGACACTCTAATTATCACAGAATACCTTATACTTTTTCTATTTAAGGCCCAATTCTTGAATAAACTTCCTCATCCACAACATCTCCTTACAAGTTTCTGTCACTGCGATATACTCGACTTCAATAGTTTACAAAGCTATGCACTTCTGCAGCTTGAATTGCCAACAAATCGTACCTCTTAAAAATTTCACCCAATACTCTGAGGTAAACTTACGGGAGTCAATATCTCTGGCCATATTAGCGTTCGAGTAGCCCACTAATTGAGGCTTGTCACTTTCAAGACACAAGCACCCCTTGAAGGTTACTCGGATATATCTCATGGTCCACTTGACCGCAGACCAGTGCTCCTTCTTTGGGTTTGATAGAAACCGGCTAACTGTGCCAATAGCATGTGCTATGTTGGGTCTTGTATACACCTGGGCATACATCAGACCTCCCACAGTTAAAGAATAGGGAACGGCTCTCATGTATGTCTTCTCTTCGTCCGAGGATGAATATTGGCGAGTGCTTAACCTGTGGTGGTTTGCCAATGGTGTGCTAACAGGTTTCGATTTATCCATATTAAATCGTTGGAGCACTTTTTCAATGTAGCTATCTTACGACAGCCACAATTTCCTTGCCTTTTGATCGCATATAATTCTGGCACCAAGAATTTACTTCACCGATCCCAGGTCCTTCATAGCAAATGAAATCTCAGGTTACTCCTTCAACTCCTTTATCCGAGCACTGTTGCGTCTAATAATCAACATGTCATCCACGTACAGGAGAAGGATAATAAAATGATCATCAAAAAATTTTTATACAGATACACAGTGATCACAAATAGTTCACCGGTACCCTTGACTAGCAATAATCGACTCAAACTTCTTATACCAATGTCTAGGAGCTTGTTTCAAACTGTATAGACTTTTTCTCAGTCGACAAACAAGTTGCTCCTTCCCCTTAACCTTAAACTCTTTCAACTGTTCCAGATAAATCTCCTCCTCAAGTTCTCCATGGAGAAAAACCGTCCGGATATCCATTTGCTCCACCTCAGGGTTCTGAGTAGCAGCCAAACCCAGCACAACCCGTATGGAGGACATCTTCACTATTGGAGCAAAAATCTCATCAAAATTGGCTAAAGCCTTTCACCACTAGCCATGCCTTGTACCTCAGCTTCGTGGTGTTCTCATCCATTTTCAACCGGAAGACCTATTTATTCTTTAAGGCCTTCTTCCCTTTAAGAAGCTTGGCTAATCAAAGATGTGATTCTCATGAAGAGAACTCATTTCATCCTTCATAGTTTTCAGCCATCTCTCATTACTTTCGTCCTTCATAACCTCTTCATAATTCTCAGGCTCTTCGGCATCAGTGAGTATAACGTATTCACCTGGTGACAGACGGACGACTGGCCGTCTGTTTTGTGAGAATCATCTAACATGCACATCCTCGGCCAATTGAAGGATGACTTTATCCTGGTCTTCATCAGGTACCATAATTACCCCTCCATTATCCTCAACCGCCTCAGGACCATTGTCCTCGTCTTCCAGGGATACTAGACGAATAATTTTGACACTTAATTTGTCTATCTGGTCTACATCACACTTGGCCTTCCTACCAATATTCTCGATCGTTTCATCTTCAATAAAGGTTACGTCCATTGACCGAACAAGTCTTCTTCCAATTGGATCATAAAATTTGTAACCCAACTCATCTTCCCCATAACCCAGAAAGACGCACTACATCATCTTTGGCTCCAACTTTGTTCTTTCATCTCTTAGGACATGAACGAAATCTTTACATCCAAATAATTTTTTATGATCATAGGATGGCTCCTTATCCGGCCATATCTTTTTCGGCACTTCACCTTCAAGGGTTTACTGGGCGACCTATTTATGATGTAGGTCGTTGTCTTTAGTGCTTCGACCCAAAAAAGATGTAGAAAGTTTGGCTTCCGACAGCATACAATGTACTCTCTTCAGAAGTGTTTGGTTCATCCGTTCAGCCACTTCATTCAATTGGGGCGTCTTTGATGGTATTTTCTGATGCCTAATACCGTGTGACCGGTAAGAAATATTAAAAGGTCCTATGTATTCGTCGCCATTATCACTTTGGATGGCCTTCAGTTTTTTTCCATCTGACACTCAATTAGAGTATGAAATTGCTCAAATATATTGAGAAGTTGGTCCTTAGTTTTCAATGGGTAGATTCACAGTTTTCTAGAACAATCGTCAATGAAAGAAACGAAGTATTGGGCTCCACCAAATAACTTCTCTTTAAACGGTCCACACACATCTGTGTGGATGAGATCAAGCATCTTCACCTTTGTGGAGGATGAGTCTCCATGGAATGAGACTCTCCTTTGCTTGTCGGCCAAATAATGAGGACACGTATTCAGTCCATCCTCATTTACTCCGGAGATAAGATCTTTCCTGGTCAGATGACAAGTCCACATTCACTTATGTGGCCCAACCTCCTGTGCCATAAGTTTTCAGACTCCTTGTCACTTACGGCATTCACGTCCCCAGCCACAGCACAGGCCTTCATCACATACAGGCCAGATCACTTTTTTTCTCTTACCATAATAAGAGATCCTCTGGTCAGTTTTTACTTGCCTTCACAGAAAGTATTATAGTAGTCATAATTATCCAACCGACCAGCTGAGATAATATTCAGCCGGATATTAGGGGCATGACGTATATCCTTCAACAGTAGTTTCATACCATTATTGGTGACCAAAATAATATCACATCTGCCTATAACTGGGTATGTTCCTTCATTTTTTATTCTTATCATTCTAAAGTCTCTTAGAGTATAGGATGTGAATAGTCCTCTTTTGGACGTAGCATGTAGGGAAGCGCTAGAGTCGACCACCCAATCAACTTCATGATCCGTCAGACTTGCAACATTTTCTTCACAAGTTACCAGGAGGTCGCCTCCTGTGACCACTGAGACCGAGGATGTTTCCTCTCCTTTCTCTTTCTTCGCATTTTCACGCTTTCACTTGATGTAATATTTCTTGATGTGACCCTTCTTGCTATAGTGATGGCATCGAAGGTTTTAATACCTTGACCGTGATTTGCTATGGCCTTTGTCTCCTGGTTTCTAGCCGCGACCTCTACTCCTTCCCCTAGATTCAGTGACAATTACCTTAGAGTGAGAGGATGGCGAGGTCTCTTATGACCACCTTGACTCATTCATGAGTAAAAAAATAATAACATCGTCCAACCTTAGTGGACCCTTTCCAAATAACAAGGTTGTGAGGATGTGACCATAGGAGGCCGGCAGAGAGGCCAGTAGTACTAATACCTTATCCTCCTCATTGATTTCCTCATCAAAGGCGAATATCTGTGTCAATATTCTATTAAACTCGTCCAAATGCTTCTCGAAACTTCCACCTTTTGACAACCGTAAGTCATAAAATTACTTCTTTACATGTAGTCTGGTTGTCATAGATTTTGGACTTATATCGACTCTCTAACTTCTCCCAAACCTTTACCGAATCAGTCAGGCTAAGAATCTTTTAGAGAGTGTTGTCTGTCAGGCATAGTTTAATGATACTATGGGTAAGGTCTTTTTTATCTTGTCATTCATTATCGATCAGATTTGTAGGCTTTTTATCCTTTTTCTTCAACGCCTTCACTGTTCCCTCTCTAGTTAGAATATTTTTTACCATCTCTTGTCGGAGGATAAAGTTACCCGACCCGTTGAACTGCTCCACGCTAAATGAAAGATTCTTCGACGACGATGATGCCATTTAGATAGAGTTCTCAACCTGTCTCTGACGCCATTTGTTAGGGTTAGATGGTGTCTGACTATCCCCATAAAAAGATACAGTAAAGGAATGAGGAAGATGAAGAAAATGAACACCTAAATTTTTATGTGAAAAATCCTTATTAACCAAGAAAAAAATCACATGACAATCTGTCCACGAAACTAATTCCACTATTTGAGACTGGGAATAATTTTTACTATTACACAAGTACCAAAGAAAAGAAAAATGAAGAATAGAGTACAAGCAATACACTATGGTTGCTCATAATTCTCTCCTTCCTTCACCGTTTTCACTCTTTCTCTCTATTTTTCACTTAGCCTCACACTCCTCTCTTTCCAAAAATCTCTAAACAGCAAGTCTGTCTATTTACTTTTAATATAGAGGCCAATTTTCAGCAAATATGAAAAATATTTTATATTCACCGATAAGATCTGTCTTTACCAACAATATGAATATACTCTACATAAAAATAGCTCCTGTATAATCATTTGAGATCACATATACTCAGAAAATCTTCTGAGCTGGTACCATTCTTAATTTCCTAACGGATGACCCACATTCCACCGTCCGCGTTCTTCACAAGATCGGTCAACGTCCGTTGATCATCCTCTTCACATGACCGGTCAATGCCCTGTTGACCGGTCAATGTTGTCCGTCTGAGATCCCTCAACAATGTAGGGCAGCTTATGCCTTCAACCGGTTAACTTGTTGACTAGTATCGTTACCCGTTCAAAAATGTTCCGGTCAACTATGTTGATCGAAATTTCATTTGCATATTCCATGCATAGTAGCACATAAAGTCCACGTGCCCCATCCAAATCCTCCGATCACAGAGACTTTCACACGGGAGTGACCCCAACAGGTGGCAGCAAAATAATTGATAATGAAATCTTAAACTTTATTATTAATTTTAAAATTTGTTAGAACATTAAAATTGATTTTAATTTTACTTTCACGTATAGGTAGATTTCGTTTATAGTATAATTGAAATTGGCAAAAGTAAAAGGCAAAATTTTACTTTTAATTGTAATAAATTTATGCACAATATTAAGTAATAAATTTATTACCTACCAAAAAAAAATTGTAATAAATTTATGACAATATTAAGTACATAAAGCATGTTAAAAATTTTATTACATTATATTATAAATTTTAAATATTTTTGTAAGTGTTAAATTTGATGGTTTATTATATATATTATAGGCAAAAGATAGTATTTATATTTAAGAATAATAAAATCAATTATATAAAAATCTTAGAAATGAAACAATGGAGCAAAATGAGATATAACAATCAGAATTTTGTGTAAGTATATCTGTGAATACAAATAAAAAAATCACATTATAATATTTTAATATTTTGATTTGAGTTTGTGAGACTCGTGACCTGATGAGGTTATTAATAAGAGCAATTAAATATTTAATTATTGTAAGTAAGTGTAGGCTAAGTTTATAATGATGTCACTTATGATGGATTTGCTTGATTTCTGAAAAGATATTTTGATAATTTTTTTTTATCAATAACTAATAGGTTATTATTGGTATCTTAGAACATTGATTAGGTTACTGTAATTTTAATACGTATTCATATTTTTAATTTAAAAAAGGTAAAAAAATAATTGAATAAAGAGCTAAATATAAAAATATAATCCTATTCAAAAATTAAAATACGAATGCCTTAATTTGCCCTTACATTCATCACTCCACTGCCTTTTCACTATGCATGCACCCTACCTAAGTAAGCAATGTAATTAAAATGTTATCCTAATATTAATCTAACATCTGACAATGTAAGAAGATAATTGAATAGGATAAAATAATAAACTATCCCACTAATCATCACCATCATCACTTTCACACCACCATTTAGTAAATTATATCCTATTTATATTTGGTCATACCATGGCACGTACCTAATGTGATTTTATCTCATCCATTACTAAACTAATTAAGGCTTTTAAGTACAATATATGATTCATCCTCTCTAGTCGCCACCCTTAATATTTTCACACCTACAATTAATTCCTTCCATCCCCATTTAAGTTTAATAGTACTTGTATTTGATATATTTTATATTATTAGTTAATTAGTGATTAAGTGAAATTATTAGGGGGTATTTAAGTGGTGCATATTTTATTCCTAGCCACCACCTTTACCTTTTCTTTTATATTAGTGGAAGCCCCACTGTTTTTTGTTGCTGCCATTTCACTCACTATGTTTGGTGATGGAACCATGAGCTTGAGAGAATGAGTAGAGCAACCGTTCTAGTTTATTGACTTTGGTCCGGTCTTTTAGCGGAGATTTCATACTTTATTTAGGAGTAATATTAATAGTTGTTCCTATTCTAAGTCTTCTATTTTATGCGTCTTGAGGCAAATAAAATTTTTATTATTATAGGACAATTTAAGCTAATCTCAAAGCAAGACCCATAAAATTTTTTATGGGTTCTAATTATAAAATAATATAATAAGTAAAATATATGAAATATATTTCATTTTATATTTGTATAATTTGATTTTTATCATTTTTTGTGTCATGTTTAACTTATATACAAGCTAGTTTTCAAATGCCACATTTTTATTCAACCTTTGTTTGAATAAAGCAGTTAAATACTTCACTTTTATTCAGCCAACATTTGAATAAAATTTGAACATTAACAAATGCATAGTCAGTTATAAGTATTTCATACTTCTATAATTTAGACCTACTATTTTATACTTTAAAATGTATAATATAAATATGCTTACATCCGGTTTTAGAGGATAATACTATTTTAATATATGATATACTAGTATAATATAAATAAGTAAATTTATGACCTATATGTTCAGCGTGAGATTGTTGTTTAATGCCGCATTTGAATACCAAAACTTAGTTCATGATAGATTAGCTGATCTGTAAAGCTGGTCACGTGATTTTATGAATATATATTAGTAGATATATTCCAAGAGGACTGGGAGCCTTATATATTTAATTTTGTGAGATTTAAATGTTTATTTTATGAGTTATGAGTTGATGTTCACCTGCCGTATGAGACGGCGTTCGAATATCAAATTGATTCTATCGTATATTTTAGTACTTCAAAAAATCTGTAAACTTTTTAGTTGTAGATTGGACTTCATATCTTCCATGGAGGTTTTACATTAGACAATTCAGTGGAGAGTTATAGTAGGAATGAGCCTAGCGTGCAAGCCAATATTCAAACGCCAAAATATCATAATATTGTTCCAATTCAGATCATAATATGGTTATTTTGGAGTTGTTTCTATTGTTCTTGATCACTGATTTTTTTTTTTTTTCACATAGATCTTTGAATGTGTTAGTATATTTTGACATTTATCATTAAAATAAAAAAAAAATTATATAAAAATATTAAGACCTCGAGAAATATAAATTTTAATATGGTCTACATTTATCCGATATTAATTTTTATATATCGATAGATTGAAGCATATGTTCATACAGGGATTGCTATAATCCTACAAATAATACATATTAAGATATCACAAAATATCATACCGAGGGGTATTTGTTTAACATGCTTACTTAAAATAGAATGTTTCAAAGCCCTTGTGGACTTAGATCCTGGTTTGATCACTCGTATATGAGTATAACATATTTTAGACTTATTCTAAGAGAGTTGCAAGAATATTGATAATATGAATTGAAATCAATACTTGCGTACTTTTGGTGGTAAGAAATCATAAGATCATAGAGTTAGTCGGTCATCAAATTTATAAGTATCAATATATTATAAATGTTATCCAGTAGTTGGTAACGAATGCGTAATTATTAATTTATAATGATAAAATAAGATCTGACAAAATAATTATAATATCTCATATAGTTATGATCATTATTGAGATAAAATCAACAGAATCTATACTTTTATTAATATTCAAATTCAGCAAAATCTCAGTTGTGCTTCTAATATTCAATTTCGGCAAAAATCATTAATAATTATTTTGGTAGTTCATGAGCCGTGGTTATGATGTCACATTAAGTATTAAATAATTTCTCATTGATTACATGTTGTTATTAAATTTACATATTTAATATTATTATCTAAGATAATTTTATTGATTATATCACTTATTAGGCTTTTAGGTTATTATTATATTTTATTAACTATAAAATAAAGAATGTTAATAGTAAACTTTAAAAAAATTGCATTTTTGGTGTGGATTTTCAAGTAAAGATGATTGCAAAGTTTAGCAACATTTATGATTAGATATTGGATATTTATATTACTTCTTAATAGATATTGGACATTTTGTAGAGATTGTGTTTCCGTGATTTTTATTATTATTTTGAATATTTATATTATATCTTATTTTAATAAATTAATTTTTGGGTTGATATTTTATTTATGGTAAATATTTATTATTTGAGTTTTTTAGTATGGTCAATTCAGATCGAGTTAAGTGATTTGGGTTTGACTCACAGTAAATATATTTATAAGGCTGGTAAAATGTAAAAATTTGTAACAAAAAAAATCAAATTTAATATTATTTTTGTCTAATTTTTTCCACCAGGCAAAAGTAGCTTAATTATTTCCAATGAAATGTTTCGAGTCTAATTTATTCATTAGAAAAAAATATTAGGCAAAAAATTAAGATACATTTTTAAAAACTAAAACTTAACAATTAAAAATATAATTTTTGCTAACTCCAATTCAATTGGAAGTGGATTTCTTTTAGTTGGATTCTCTTTTTCGGTTTTAAAAACAATAAGAATATAATGCAAATTATTATTAACAAAAAAATTATAAAATTTTTATATTTAACAATTAGAGCGAATGGGATTATGAGTCAAACTATAATGATAATATTATTTTTTATATATTTAATTTAAAAATTATAAGTTTAAATTATATAATTAACTTATTTGAAATATAATAATAAGACTATTTATATTATTTGCTTTCATATTTTACGTTACGAATCTATTATATATTGAAACGCCTTCTAATTGAATCATATGAGCTTCTAATTATACCTAATTAAAATTAAGTTAGAGTTAACTTAGGCTTAGTTCAGCCAAAATTTCTCAGGCTAATGCTTTTATCCAAACTTCTAACTCAAAATTAGATACTTGGGTTGAGTTTTTTATTACAATAAAACCTTAATAAATTAATAAGTAATTAAAGCAAAAAACTCATCTTAAGTCAACGAGTCATTAACCGATAAATTTAATAACCTTTTAAAATTACATTTTTTCACAATTTAAATAATATCAATTTATAAATGTCTTATTGCCCAAATAAATTGACAGTTGTACTCTTGAAAGGCATGGTTCCTGTAATCGTTGGAATAATCATTTTTATGTGTTTTGGGTTCGGTTAAATTGGGCTTGAAAATCAAAAATATTGGGCCTAAAACAACGTCCAAGCCCACCCAATTATCCATTTATATATCCTCAAATCCCATTAAAATTTTGTTTTTCGTCCCATTAAAAATTTTCTATTTATTCCTTCTTAAATTCTCAAGAGGAACAATCTATCATGCAAGTTTATACAACTATAATTATCACAATATATTTTATTATATTAAATTTATATTATAAGTTTGCCTATTAAAATTAATAGGATGAAATACTTATATGGATATTTGTAACGCAGGTTGCGGCTCTTGACTTTTGACGAGTGTTTTATCCTCGTCCAGGCTGCGGGTCCCAAAACATGTGATGGGTGAGTCACTCAACGGTCGCAATCCACGTACGCATACGCCTCTCATGAGCTTCTGGTGGACTTTGGGCGAAGCCTGAGATACATTGTCCTCCTCACGACTGTTCCGTCCGTAAGGGCCTGTCCAGCCCACGTGCCCCTTTTCTCGCTCCTCAGCATACCCTAAACTATCGTTTTCTAATAATATCTTAATATATATTTTTTATTTTTATTTATTTATTTATTTATTTGTTTATTTATTATGTAAAATTGATTTTTTTAAAATTTTCAAAAATTCCTATAGTAAAAGCACTATGAGCCCCAAGCAGGCATGATTAAAATTGAGGAGTTCAATTTAGAAATACAAAAAAGTTTTAGTCATTTTATGATATTTTAATATATATATATATATAATTAATTATTTTAAGATTTTCATAAACTCTATGATAACATGAGTATTAGCCTCAAATAGTCCCTATCAAAATGAAATTATACGGTTTAAAATATATAAATATTATGTAGTAATATGTTTAAAATATTAATCTTGATTAATTTTTTTATGTTAGACATGCTTATGAATAAAAAAAATTCAATCAGTATCTAGCTGATTATGATTTTTAAAAATATATAATTTATTTAGAACTATATTTTTAAATTAATTAATTTTTTATATAAATATAAATTTTAAAATAAATATAATTAAAAGTACAAATATATCCATAATGTTAGTCCAATTTTAGTTGTAGAGAGACGTTATTATTTTTGGCCTATACAACTAGACTTAAGCCGATTCATGTGGCCATAAAAAGCTGCTTGACTCGGACGGTAACTCAGAAATTTATCAAAAGAAAATGAAAAAGAAAAATACGGTGATTATTTATTAACTAAATCCTAAGCAAATCGTTTCAAATAGTTTAATTATACACTTTGATCTCGATCCACCACTCAGGTCTCTAGAGACTCTATTATTTCTTTTCAGTTCAACGTCTTTTTCATCATGCATGCCATCATGGCCAGACAACCCGAATCCCATGGCGATCCGACGGTGGAGCCGTCGCCATTGAATTTGGTAGGTGTGACATGGACCGCTTTGATGCCGGAGACCTACTAGTACGGTACCACTTTTACTATTATTTAATTATTATTTTCTCCCCTTCTTGTGAAATATAAAGCAGTCAATGACTGTGGTTAATGCGGTTTAAATGTTTTGGCCACACCTTATTATTCTGTAATACGTTGAATTGACGTAATTTTTATTCTACTATTTGTTAATATATTAGTCTTAGCTTGATTAGATAGGTTAAATAATATATTATTAAAAATATTTTAAAGATGATTGAAGTATATATATTCTAACACTTTTTTTATAAGATTATTAATAAGTTTAGGGTTTGTCTTCCATTGATATAGAAATTGATTTACATTTTTTTAATTATAATTATTTAATTAATACTAAATAATTATAATTAAAAATTAAATTAATCATTATTTTAAAAAAATAATGCCTCCGAAGGTGATTATTATATGTTTAGTTAATATGTATTAACTGTTTATTTTTTAGGACTGATTTTTCAATTTCAAATTATTTTATTTTTTAAGTAAATATTTTTAAGGAAAATCCCTCTTAGATTTTTAATTGGTATAAATATTTAATTAAGTTATGTTTAAGGATGCGTGCATAATTTAACTTTTAAATATACCTAATCAATCACATACTGAGTGTGTGCGATCAATTGATTTAGTTAATAGCGTCATATGTCACTGAGAGTGTAAGGCTCAAGCTATTAGAAATGAGAGGATAAAGAACAAGCAAGGTGTTCTTAAATATGTAAAATAGTTAAAATCTATAAATTAGTAAAATGTGATTTATTATTTTTTTCCCTGGACGAAATATTGAATCCCAACTTTATATTTTCATGGCCTTCTGTGGACCTCACACTGTACTAGTCGGGTACAATGAGTTCTTATATTTGGTCCACCAACCCTTCCTAAAAATAAATTAAACTATCCAGTACATCTTAAATTTTAATAAAAAACTTAAAGGGACCGTATGTGCATCGTGTCCAAGGGATGACAGTGAAATATGCTTTTGACTCATGAGAGTTCGAATTTGTAAAAAATTAAATGCCATGTTAGTATTTTTCATTTATTAAATCAACTCCATTATTGGCTGCATGACAAAGGCATTGCACAGATTTTGAGTATATATCCACTAGAATGGTATGGCAATATTACTAGGTGAGCAAAAACCCCATGATATTAATCAATTAGAAGAAAGTTTACCTATCATATTATATAATATTATCCGTACTTTAAAAAATATGAATCATGAATAAATGCTAATTAGACAGGATAACGGTATCCAAAGTTGACGCAATATAAGTATACTAACTATTGACTATCACATACTACACCCACCAGTACACAGCCTATGTGGCCCAATACTTCTTTAATTTCATAGATCTCTTAATTTGCATGTAAATATAACTATTTACCTCATTAAAAAGTAATTTAATTATAGATAAAAAATGAGATAAGTAAGTGTAGTGAGTTCTAAAATTACTAACATTTAAGTGAATTTTTTCCCAATATTACAACTAGAATATCTATATTAAAAAGTATAATGCACTGTTTATGAATAATGTACTTGACTCAAGTCCCAATAATACATTAAGAATATTGCATATTATACTACTAGCACTACATAAAATTTACTTTGTCATTTAATTAAAATAGATTATCACTCATAATACTCTAATATTTGATCAAACTTCTCATACAAAATAGTCTCACTGATGAGTCTAAAAGAATATATGACTTCTTTTTTTTTACTAATTTGTGTAAATATTAACTTATGTAAGTATAAGATTTCCTTAAGAAGCTAATTGTAATTCTTTCATTATTGTTTGTAACATACTTGACCAATAAATTAGTTTATTAGGATCAAATTCTTGTGTCAATTTGCTTTTATTTTAAAATTTATCATCAATTTAGGTATACATTACTTAAAAAAAAAACCAAGAACAGCTGAAAAATACACAGAAAATAAATCCCCTTCCCCTGCACACCCCCCCTATTTTGGATATTAAAAAAGAAAAATTATCAGCGGAAAATGTGGCCCACGATGATGGTGTTGGGAAGGCATGCGATCAGGGCATGGCAGTGGAACATCATGGTGGGTGTCGTTCATGATTCCTTCGAGTCCCATTCAAAAAAAATATATATTTTTATTTTTTATAAAAATATTAATATTAATTTTAATTTACGTATATTAAAAAGTGCATAAATAAGATATATATTTATTTCTTAAAATTATATTCTCAATATTTATTTCAATAATTCTATACCATAATTCATAATATTAAAACTACATAATTCATAATATAAAAACAAATGTCAAAAAGTTATAATTCAAACTACACAGAAATACCCTTGTGATGCTAAGAACTTTAAAATAAAAAAAAATTAAAATAATATTTATTTTAGTATTCTAATATTAATCTGTTTATATAAAAAAATATTTATAAAATTAAAAAGTAAAAAAATATTTTGATATTAATAGTATAGAGGAATTTTTTTTTCAATTAAAAAAGGCAAGAGGGAAGGTTAATGATGTTGGGAAGGTGGAGATTGATGTTATTTGTCGGGTTAATGGTGAGGCAAAGCATATCAGATCCCGCTTTCTGGTCTGCTGCCCGTTGTCTTCATCTGTCTCCCATGATCATCACCGTCGCCGTCGCCGTCGTCTTGTTCTCTCCACAATCTGCACCGTCGTTTTAAACAAGTCAATTTCTCCATTATTACTCAACTTACAATTCCACCCACTCCACAATATTTCCATCGGATTTCCCATTTTGCCCACCAGATTAGGTTTGCTGCCGTCGAGCAAAAATAAATAAATAACACAGAATAAAATTTTGGCCAAAAGAAAAAACAATTGATCCCTAAAATTAACAATTAAATGTGGAAAATTATTAAGACTAATAATTAATAAATAAAATATAAAATTTAGATACACTTTAAAAATAAATATGACGAAATCATGCGTCAAATATATGTGATAATTAATTATTAAAAAATTTGTGTAAAATGAGACTCTTAAAACGGAATTTCAATGCTCAAGTGAGTGGCCCCGGAGTGGTGTCATGTCAATGGAGAAAACAATTTGTGGGACAATCAAAGATATTATAACTATCATAATTCTCTTAACAATTTTGTGTCTAAGAATTTATTTATCTTATTAAAAACTCACTCTTAAAATTATATTAAATACCCCACATATGACAATGTTTGAACTCATTCAAAAGTTTCAACCTAGCTTTTAGACTGTCATTTAATAACGAACAGTATACTGAAAGTTGGTACTGTTTAAGGAGATTGTTATGATTTATCTTTAAAATACTATAATATATATATATATATATTGCTGGCCGTGATTCTCAGCAACTACCCGCCACCCCCCACCAGCCACCAGCCACCGCAGAGAGTAGCTGAGAATTATACATTTGGGGGCTGGACAAATTGCCAGACAGCGTCCGAAAAAAGAGAGATAAGGCAATCGATGGTGGGGCTCATGGTGGAGATGATCTAACATGCTGGGTCACATTAATTTGAGTAAATTTGTTGTGAGCTATGTTACCTAGTGGTGGTTATATTAGACACATGCAACAATATAATATGACATAATATAAGAAAGTTTGAATTTATGAGTTTGTACTATTACCATATTAACAAGTTTATATCTCAAATAACAATGTTATATTTTGTGTTGACACATTAATTAAAAATAAAGTTGATATAATTATAAATTAGTATCAT
Source organism: Nepenthes alata (assembly GCA_028571085.2). Lineage (NCBI taxonomy): Eukaryota > Viridiplantae > Streptophyta > Magnoliopsida > Caryophyllales > Nepenthaceae > Nepenthes > Nepenthes alata. The sequence continues at coordinate 2,166 of JAOVVI020003337.1, read as the reverse complement.
TTAAATGTATTTAACTATTTAAATTTAATTTGTTAAATTATGGGTCGATATTTAAAATATATTTTTTCATGTTAAAAGTGTAATGACATATAATTATTTACATATTATAAGTGTGATTATCGTATTAACATTCATGTCACAAATAATACAATATTTATTACATAAATTATGTATACTATATCATACTATTAAATAGGTTATATTTATGTTTTGATAATTGATGAAATTACCAATCATGTTATATTATCACATTGATATATACTCCACTATATTTATATCACAACAAAATATGAACAAGATTAAAATAAATTCACACCCTCTAACGCCATATAAGTTGCAATAAAATATTAGCAACTGTCACTATAAAATTAGTCCAAATCTGATTTTATAAATTTCTTTCATTTACTATAAGCAGTTACCTTGAAATGAGAGCCTTTTTTGCTATAGATGACTATTTATTTCGAGATGTATCAAATAAAATGGGTATATTGTTAACCTTAATATATGTTATAGTGGTATTGTTAACAAGATTATTGATATAATATTATAATTGGTTCATATATTACTTTTTATTGTATTTTAAATTATGTATCCGTGATAAGTGAATGCTATAAAATTCTGTATTTGTCTAGCAAATCATATGAATGTAATATTGTTAGAGGTTACTGTATTTACATTATGAACAAAATATTATTTTTTTAGGGCTAAGTGTGATCAATTTTAGATTCTAAAAAGTATACATGTTGACATAAATTACTTTACTTATCTTTTTTAATCAAAAAGATGATATATTAAAAATAAAGTATCAAACGTACAATTTTTTAATAGCATGATCATATAATTTGTCTTATATTTATTATAAACAACTTAATTATTAAAAAAATGGATAATATTTTTTTAAATATAATCAAATAATATTTTAAAGATATAATTAAATAATATAATATATCATTTATCTATCTAATTTTACACAAAATATTAATTTAAATAAATAAATAAAAATATATTATTTAAAAATATTATAATTTGATATGATCACAGAAAATCTTATAAAGGGGTTCATATAATTTTCGGGAGTATATAATTTGAATGAATAAGGCAATTGGGTGTTCGAATTGAAATGTAAGACTATTAAAATGATGGATGAAGGTACTGAATTATACATATATCTGATCGTGAGATGAATAAAAAAAAAAAAACATAACGTATTTATTAAGATAAATAAAATACCTAATTAATAATTATTTAATAAAAAATAATTACTTAATACGAAAAAAAATAACTCTATATCTCCAGCAGACGTAGCCCCTCACTCCACTAGAATTTTGCATTTTGAACTAATCCGGACCCTTTACACACACACACACATCTATATATATATATATGATTAACAAAAACCAGCCTTTTCTTTTATATTTTCTGCTTCGAGTTTCACAGCCAGCACGCATAGTTAAGGCTTTTGTTGCTTTCTGCTATCCATGGAGGATCCTAGTCTCTCTCCTCTCTATCATCTTTCTCTTTGGCATTTGTTTAGCTTGCTGTTGCTTCGCTACTAAGTTCCGACCTTCTCTTCTTCAACAGATCTACGAACTCTTCTCAGGTACATTTTCAATATTTTTTTCCTTTTAAAATTAGCTTTTTTTTCCCTTTTTTTCTGCCTTCATTAATGCATAACGATGAACATTTGTGCTGAGATCTTGAAGTTTTCTGACTTGTATTTCATTTTGTTTGTGTTTTAACCTCGACTTTCGTTCCTTTTTCTGTTACTTGGGAAAATTTTCGGTTGTTTTTTTTTTTGGGGGGTTACATTTTCACATTTGCGTTTATCGGTGAAAATGCAAGAACTTTCTGTTTCAGACTTTTATCTTTTTCGTTGTTTTCGTGGAAATTTGCCTTTTCTCTCTCCCAGCTCGAGCGTCTGAAATAGAGGTTTTGAGCGAGCGAGTCGATTCATCTAAAAATTGTTGTTTCCATTTTGAACTTGTTTTTTTCTGTTGTTTTTGTTTTATATCTGAAAAATTCTGAAATCTCAAGCAATATTTCTTGGACGTATTTTCTGTTAGCTGTATTGCTGCGCTGCAATTGTTTTGGTTTGCATTTCCTTGAAAACTATCATTTTAATGTACCCCCACCGCCCCCCCCCCCCAAAAAAAAAAACAAAAAGAA
>JAOVVI020003336.1:0-14808 GCA_028571085.2 Nepenthes alata | reverse complement strand
GCAGAATGTCAGGCCGCTTTCGACGAATTGAAATAGTACTTGGCCAATCCACCACTACTAACGTCACCAAGGGAGGGGGAGGAGCTGTATCTCTACTTGGCAGTATCAGAGGCGGTTCTGAGCTCCATTTTGATATGTCAAGATTCTGACGTACAACGGCCGGTCTACTACGTAAGCAAAACGTTGACTGGCATCAAGATTCATTAGCCCCACGCCGAGAAGCTCGTGTTGGCCCTCATCTTCTCAGTTAGAAAGCTAAGGCCCTACTTCTAGGCTTATTGAATAGTTATCTTTCCCGACCAACTGTTGAAGGGCATCCTACAAAAGCTTAATATCTCAGGACGACTAGTCAAGTGGGTAATCGAGTTGGAGAAGTTTGACATTGAGTTTCGGCCCAAGCTAGCTATTAAGGGGCAGATGCTCGCCGACTTAATCGTCAAAACCACGACCCCAATCATCAATGCAAATTGCACCCACGACACAGACCTTCACTCTGAAGCACTAGATTGGGTCCTCCACAAGGATGGCTCGTCAACTAACTCAGGTAGTGGGGTTGGAGTGGTCTTAAGGACCCTAAACATGTTTGAAATGAAATACTCACTGAAACTTGATTTTGCAGCCACTAATAATGTTACCGAGTATGAAGCCCTGCTGGTAGGATTGCGACTTACTAAGGAGTGCTCAGCTAAGCACTTGACTATCTACAGCGACTTAGAGCTAGTTGTCAACCAGATTTGTGCGAGCTTTGAGGCGTGTAACTCTCTCTTGGCCAAATATTTGGCTAAGGCAAAGAGTGCGATCCAGATGTTCGACAAGTTTGACCTAATCCACATCCACAGAACTGAAAATTGGAAAGCAGACCAGTTTGTAAGGGCGGTGGCGGCAAAAACTTTGGAGCAATACTCAAGGGACATGTCGGAGGTCTTGAGCACTCCCAGTGTAGGTGAACAGGAAGCGATACAGCTCTCTAACGGTGAGAACTGGATGTCGCCTTACTGGAGGTACCTTGCGGACAACTACCAACCGGAGAACCCAGATGAAGCCAAACGGATAAAGAAGATGGCTAGCTGGTACACTATAGTTGACAAAAAACTATATCACCGAGGATACTCGATCTCATACCTTCTATGCCTTATTTTGAGAAGGCCGACTACGCATCGGGTGAGGTTCACCTCGGGATCTGTGGGTCACACATCGGCAGCAAAAACCTGACCTTTAAGGTGATGCGCCAAGGACACTACTGGTTGACCATAAAGAAAGACACCTTGGACTTCGTGAAGATGTTTGAGAATTGCCTACTCTATGGCAATCTTCACCACCAACCGCCCACGGAGTTAAGAACCCTCTAGGCACTTTGGCCATTCACACAACGGGGGCTTGATATCCATGGCCCATTTTCCATTGCAACCGGTCAAAGGAAGTTCATCATCGCAAGTATTGATTACTTCACCAAGTGAGTAGAGGCCACCCTGCTGGCCAAGATCAGCATAATGCCACAGAATTCATCCGGCAGAGTATAGTTAGCATATTTGGAGTTCCTGAGGCCATCGTGACCAATAATGGAGCCAAATTCTGGGGAAAGCACTTCACTAAGTGAACATTAAATTGGTCCATATTTCGGTAGCGTACCCCCAAGTGAACGAACAGGTGGAGGTAACCAATCGGATGTTGCTGCACGGTCTAAAGACCAAATTGGATGACGTAGGGGGTTTCTGGGTAGACGAACTGCCCTCCGTGTTATGGTCATACTAGACAATTCCCAAAGAACCAACGTGAGAGACACCTTTCAGTCTCTGCTACAGGACTGAGGTTGTGATCCCAATCAAGATCTGTGACGGAACAGATTTTTTTTTTTGTAATTCGTCGTCGATCTCCCGAAACTGACACCAAGTTTCGGTGGCCAGGTCCGGACCGATCGTGGCTTCCAAATCATAGGAGCATAGATGCCGTCTAGGACTTATACACATATCGGAAGTCAATCTATTATCCAACAGAAGCATTTACATTCATTCCCATGAACATTCAGTCCAGAATACATATAGCCATGAACGCCTAATCACAAAAGTTGATCAATTCTAAGGTATCATTACATTAATTGCTCCTTCACAGCGGTCGTCAAAAAGGTGCTTCTGAATCCTTACAAACCCTTCAGATCGGTCCTAATCACTCCGTCTCGTCAGGCACGAATTCTAAATTTCCATCTGAGGGGGGAAAACAGAAAACAGTGAGCCGGAGCTCAACAAGGTACATGCAGATATTCCATAAAATGTTCGTGCTTTCAACAGTTACAGATACATATGCAGAATATCATTTGGCCGGAATCATGCAAAACACTTAGAACGGTTAATGCAGGAAATCATGCATCATATATATATAGCATTTGGCCGAATGAAGCTAATCAGAAAGTCAGAACATAAAACAAGGCCGATCACAATTTAGCTTCTTTTATTTATTTATTGCTTAACGGAAGGGGGCTTTAATCGAGGATAGATTGTGCACATCTCCTCACAATCAACGCAATACCTCCTTGTACAAAGCCCTGAGGACGGCTATCACTACCTCCTTGTACAAAGCCCCGAGGACGGCTATCACTACCTCATTGTACAAAGCCCCGAGGACGGCTCTCACTTTAGTTATCCTCGATTATCACCTTAAGGTCCTAAGGCATGCCGGTACCTTGTCTCCCAAGGCTAAGGTCTGAACTTATTTGTTTTATCATAAAGCCGATTCACATTTTCTTCATCACAAGCCGGTTTCAAAGTTACATTACAAGGCCGGTTTCAAAATCACAAGGCAAATGTCGGTTTCAAAACTACGTTACAAGACCGATTTCAAAATCACAAGGCAAATGCCGGTTTCAAAACTACTTTACAAGACCGATTTCAAAAGCACAAGGCAAATGCCGGTTTTAAAATTTCAACGCAAATGTCGGTTTTGATTAAGGCCGATTTTAAATTAATATGCAAGGCTGGTTTCAAATTAACGTGCAAGGCCGGTTTTGATATTTACTTAAGCCGATTTCAAATTATACTATAAGGCCGGTTTTAAATTATTTTACTAATCAAGGCTGGATTCAAATTTTACAATGCCGATGCCGGTTTCAAAATCACGATACAAGGCCGGTTTCGAAATCACAATGTAAATGTCAGTTTCAAATTACGCTACAAGGCTGGTTTTGAAATCACCGTGTAAGTGTCGTTTCAAAATACAATAAGAAAAAGGTTTCAAAATCACAGTGTAAGTGCCGGTTTCAAAATACGACACAAGGTCGGTTTTGAAATTACAGAGCAAATGCCGATTTTAAAATACAAATTTTGGTTTTGATTAAGGCCGATTTCAATTATTCTTGGCTGGTTTCAAATTAACGTGCAAGGCCGGTTCTGATATTTGCTTAAGCTAATTTCAAATTATACTATGAGGCCGGTTTTAAATTATTTTACTAATTAAGGCCGGTTTCAAATTTGGGTAATGCAAGTGTCATAAAAGCCGGTCTACCTTTTCGTTTTCATGTACTTCAGTTTTAAACATGAGTTTAGCAGGAGGCAGAAAGCATGCATTCGAACCAGAATATAACTTATCAAATAGTAATTAAAACGGTATGCATTTAATCTAAATCGGAAGGAAAAACTGGCAGCTTAAAGCTGGAACTTTGGAGACGGAAATATAAGTGCTTAAGCATGAACTTTAAAATCTGGGCACACGAACTTAAAAAGAATGATCATCCAATACACTTGCAATATTCTGAAATTAAAACAGAGTATTAAATCATGAACTTAAAAACGGAGAGTACGCTTGTAATATTCTTAAAAACAAAAAGAGTAACGTTCGAAGTACACTTGCCTGACAGTCATTCGCCCACCCTTACTGGAAGCTTTCTCTCCTCCTCTACTCCTTACTGTTCTTCTTGCTTGTTGCTCGTGTCAGCTTCCTTGATCGAAGCTGAGTATTTATAGATGAGGGTTAGGTGGAGTAAGTGGGGGTAAGCTACCCACCTCGTACTTCTTCTAAGACGTTAGGTGGGAGTAAGTGGGGGTAAGCTACTTACTCTGGTACTTCATCGCAGACGGCCAACGAGGTGATTTACTTACTTCATTCGGTTAGGGCCTAGTTGGTTTTTAACTAATTAGTAAGGTTGGTCCTTATCTTTAGTTGCCCTTAATTTATTCCTGTCAATTTTTTGGTCAGTGCTCAAGGTCAGCCATCGTTTCACTTCTTTTATTCAAGTCCGGTCAACCTTTTTCAAGGCCGGTCAACTCTTACCGGTTCCGGTCAACTTTATCTATTCCAGACTTCAAGTAGTCCGGCCTTAAGCCACTCCGTTTTTTTTCCGGAGTTCTAATACTTTATCTACATTTTAAGTTTTCTTTTGAAGTTGGAATCTCACAAGATCGGGCTTTCAAGTCTTTGGATAAAAGCCTTCGACCTACACAGCAACTCATAGAAGATCAGGGAGCACCTAGACCAACTAGAGAAAGCTCGAGATGCAGCCAGAATGCACACGGCCGCCTACCAACAGCGAATCATCCACTATTACAACAAGAAAGTAAAAGTGTGACAGTTCAAAGTTAGAGACCTTGTCTTGCGAAGCATAGAGGCCATGGGAAAGACAGCCAACAGAAACAAGCTCTTCCGGAATTGAAAAGGCTCGTTTCTCGTCTCAGTCGTTGTGCGGAACAGAGCATACAAGCTCCGGATCCAGAACGGCAAGATAGTTCCACAGACGTGAAACATTGTCCACTTAAAGCGTTATTTCCAGTAAAAGATCGTAGCAGGTCCAGGTAGGTCATATGTATGATCAAAAGTGTGCTTGTACAAACATACGAATGTTAATAAAATAATTTTTCTTTTTTGAATGTTGTTATATTTCTGCTCTTTTTCTTTTTCCCATATGTATGCTTGCGTGCAGATTGTATGGAAATGGATGACTTAGATTACCCATAAGTTAGGTGTGTTTTCACTTGCTTACGCCTAAACATTGGCCCCATGCCAAGTGGCCCATGAGCAATCGAATTAAATCTCTATCCCATACCAAGCGGCTCATAAGCAGTTAAATTAAACATTGATCCAATACCAAGTGGCCTGTAAGCGGTCGAATTAAACATTGATCCCATGCCAAGTGGCACGTAAGTTGTCGAATTAAACATTGGTCCCATACCAAGCGGCCCCTAAGCGGTCAGATTAAACATTGATTCCATCCCAAGCGGCCATTTGCGATCAAATATAAAACCTTAGAGGGATTTCACCGCACATGTGCAGCAACCTCCTCCCACAGGAGATAGCATAGTCAGTCTACAACGGTCAATAAATTGGGACAAAGTGTGAGAAAACACACGCTCCAACAAAAGACAGGACGCCCGGAGTAACAACCTGGGTGCCACCACTTTAAACAGAAAACAAGATACAACCAAAAAGGAGAATGCATATATTCAAAAATTTATACAATTCCTTACACGGCAAAAATACACTAGCTTTTAAGGGCATTCAAAGGCCCCACATATTCAAGGAATTATTACGACTCGTTATGATGGCTGCCTGAAGATGAAGAGTCCCTTGGGGGACACGAGGCCTCTATCCATGACCGATCGGATATCCTATTAACTCCGATTGACGAGAGGTGCCAGCGTTCCTCAAATCCAAAAAATTGACTGGAAACTGGGGGTCCGCCAAGAAAATGATCCTCCTGCTGAAGTGAATACCAACCTGGAACCGCTCCTAGTCCTCCAGGGCAGGAGCCACCTCTTCGAGGCAAAGCCTTGTTCTCAACTCACCTTCGAGAACTGTGATCCTCTCCATGGGTTGTGCATGAGTTCTGGATACCTCCTGTAGCTTGGCTTCAGACTCCAACAAGGCCTGGTCAAGATAGTTAGAGGCCTCCTCACTAACTAGAGAGCGAAAGAAGGAGTCAACAAAGGGAAACTACAAATGGTCAACCGTACCTTTAAGCGACTAAGCAAACATACCTAACGAGAGAGGCCAGCAAGCTCATGAAATGGAGTTGCCCTCGAGACATCCTGGGGATTGAGACGTGGAAGGCTTGGATGATTCCATTCCTCGTCCGCAACCATGTTAGCAGAGCCCCCATTGCTGCTCTCGGTCCGTGTCGTCCTGTCGCTACTCTCCCCTTCAGAGGAGGATTCCGGCGTTGGAGGAGACGACGCCTCCCTCCCAAAACCAAGCAAAGTCATGAGGAAAGAAGAGGAACTATGGAGGGAAGTAGCAAAGCGAATCACAGAAAACATTACAATTAAATAGGCAAAATTTCTTGCCAAAAATAGCATCGCAGCGGAGTTCAAAGGGTCATGTCGCTTCTATGTAGGGTGACACTTGTCTTTACCCGATTGAACCGCCTGCAGTACTTGAGGATAGATGTCGCATCTCGTCATTAAGTCATCAGTTTGCGATGGCAAAATTGCGTATAAACAACAAGCCGGCCGGCCAGCCGGCACAAAGTAAATAAAGAAGAAAAAAGAGGGAAGCTAGGCGAAGGCATAGAAGTTGACGTGTTCACTGGAACAAACTTCTTTCCATTAATAAAGGTTCAATATACAACAGTTATTACACCGAAGGGAGAAAAAACAAAATGCAAAAAGCACGCGGATCCACTAGGAGGGTGAGAGGAAGGCTCCCCTTTAGTCTGGGAGTAGTCGACCAAGTCCTCGCACTCCAAAACCGCACTATTCATAGGATCGAGAACGCCAACTGGAAAGATGGGCGACACCATGGGGACAATTCACCCGCAGAGGTTGATGCCTTCTTCCCAAATTCTGGCTTTCAGCAAGGGGCTCACTTCCTCTAAGCGCAGGTGGACTGACATCTCAGCTTCAAGTGTAGCGTTCTTCACTTGAAGTTTGCCAGCCTACCGCTTAGCCTTGGTGGCCCGAGCTTCCAACCTCCCCAGTCTCTCTTTCAGCTCTGCTAACTCAAACTTGAGAGCAGCGTTCTCCTCCCGATCTCTTTGGGCCTGGGCGGCAATGGTGTTTGAGTGACTTAGGAGCTCCATCAGCCGGAGAATTTCCTCCTCCCTTTCATCGATCATTTCCACCCGTTGGCGTAAGCCCTTTGCTACCGCACCAAGTATCCTCTGGTCCTGCAATTCCAACAATGCAAAAATGAAGATAAGTCAAACCAAGCCAGCGAAATCAAAGGAAAGAGCAAGTTTCCCTTGAGGGTCTACCATAAGGAACTTGCACTTTTTCTTTCCTGCTGGTTCCTGTGACTCCGGGCTCTACTGTGGGATGTCCTCTGATGGGCCAGCCAGGAGACTAAGTGTGGTGGCCACCTGAGCCAACTCTGCATTGATCATGGCTCCCGCGACGACTCTGGTTCCCTCAGTAGGAACCTCCACTGGAGTGGCTTCCACGATGCCCATCATTGCAGAAATCAGTGCAACAGGGAGACTGATGGCACTAGCATCCACCGACTCTGACGGCTGCTTAATGGTTGGCTCCTCCAACTCTCCGGCAATAGGCGCCAACTCTACCGGCACGGCTGAAGCCATAGATGCGCTCGACAACAGTGGCACGACGCCAAGCTCTCCGATGGAAACTCCCTCAACAACTCACAAATCTAAAATACTAACAGGAGTCTCCACCATAGAATGCTTACCAATGCTTGCTAGGCACACAACTATACAATAATCAGGCTCGGTGGAAGACGAGGAGGAAGGCAAAATGGGAGCAGCCCGCTTCCTTTTGGGGCTGCTAGGAGGATCGCCAATGACAAGAGCCCGGGCCTTCCTCTTGGGCTACGATGGTGCCGGTGGGGGAGCTTTGAGCTTCTGGACTGGTGAAAGAGAACCCCAACGAGCCTGCTTGGCCTCCTCGTGAGACACCAAGTGGTCTCTTCTAAACTCATGAAGGTGTTCCTACACCAGCTGCAACAGGGACTTCACAGCCTCCACCTCTGCTTTAGAGGGCTTCCTAGTGAAGACCTTTGGACCGTTGCCCAAACTTTGGATAAGGGCTAATCATCAGATACCCTTACAAAAAAGAACCAGTCCTTCCAATTCTTCACCGACTCATAGATAGTGTTGCTAATGCGCAACTCTCGGGGAGAATATGAAATCCAGTCTCCGCTTTAGGTGAATCGAAATATGACCCTCATAGTTTCCATAGACAGCAGCCGCGAATGATGGCAAAGGAAGATGCAAAGCGAGTAAAGGTAACGCACAATATTCGCGTGGAGCCGTGCGATGGGGATACTAAATGCCGTGAAGATGCGAAGCAGCTCCTCAGGGATCGGAAGACAAAGCCCACTCCGCAAGTGAGCCTTGTAAACAACAATGTGTCCCTTAGGTGGAGAGCAAGCCCTATCTAACCTCCCTGGGACTGCGAACACAATGGAGCTCGGGTTGTTATACAGCACATAAAGTGCCTTAACATCCCCGGAGTCAAGAACGGAGGAGATTTCATTAATAGTGGGTGCTATAGAAACAACAAAGCAAAGAAGGAAGAAAGCTTGATGTTTGTGGTGCGAAGAAGAAAGGAGGAGGATGACTTGAATTGCCGTGTCATTTTTATAAAAGTTGCTGCCGCCAAAGTGAAGCAGCGCATTGAAAAGGTGCGACAATCATAACAGACACGTGTCGTTTCCGGAGAAGACGTAGTCAAGTCGTATCTTCTGGTGTATTAGTTGTTGGGATCATAGCCACCCTACGCGACGACACATGGCAAAAAACAACGGGTCGCTTAGAGAGGCAAGAGTCCCCAAATAGCTCTGCAACTCTTCGAATGCCCAACCGGCATCAGAATAAAATAATGCACCGAAGACAATCTCCCATATTCACTGGATTCAATCCGATCAACGAATCCAGTCAACCTTCATCTCCACTCCATTCTCCGGATTCAAGTGTTATGGTTAGCGGATCCGGTCAACATTCATCTCTATTCCATTCTCCGGATTCAAGTGTTGCGGTCAACGAATCTGGTTAACCTTCATATCCACACAGTTCTTCGGATTCAAGCATTACGGTCAACGAATTCAGTCAACATCCATTCCGTTCTCCAGACTCGAGCATTACAGACAAAGAATCTGGTCAACATTCATTTCCATTTCGTTCTTCGGATTCGAGTAATATGGACAATGAATCCGATCTACCCCCGTTCCAGCTCTGTCCCGCTTTTTAGAATCAATCGATATAGTCAATGGATCTGGTCAACCTCCATTTCGGAGTGCAAAATAAAAAATAGCAAAATATACATTGCAACAAAAGACAAGAAGCCTACAAAGAAATTATTTGTACAAACAATTGCAAGTTTTCTCATTAACTTTCTCTTTACAAGTTACATGGCCAACAGAGGCAAAGATATAACAGTAAAGACAAAAAAGAGAGAGAGAGCTACATAAGGAGGCCACCAACCCTTGAAGAGTTGTCAAGATTTGAATATGGGAAGATTTGAATCCAGATTCAAATCTCGATAATAGCCACTCCTGCGAAAAGGGGTGACCAAAGCGACATCCTGTATGAAAAGGAGCAACCAAAACGGTTTAAGCTTCGTGACTCAAAATTGCAACGCCGGAGAACACAAACAGCTTAAGTTCCAAACCAGCAATTGGGGCAGCAAGCTTCCCAGTGAAGTTGAGCTCCCGAGCCATCCCACCAGGCATCAGGGAAGACAATACTGAGGAATGTCAAAAGCTCCCGATTTATAACGCACGAGGAAATAGGCGGAAGCACTAAACTCCAAAAGACACCAGCCTGGCGGATCCGCAAAGACTTGAAAAGTACAAAAATCACGTGCGAGAATAGTGAAAAGGAGAATTTGGGACAGACCTAAGGAGACAACACAGCCAGTCATGTCCCATCGTGAACATGCTGAAAACTAAAAATCCAGGCTACCAGCATGGGGGCTAGTGATGGGGACAATTGTAGTGGGCCGGCCTAAAAGGGTAAGTGGCCCAGAATGTATAGTGGCTCATTTGCCTGTGGGACGGTCAACGCTGCCATTCTAAGCATACCAAACGTAGCCCACAAAAGACACAGCCCAAACCAAAATCGGCCCATGCTCACTTTCCCATGCTCAACGGATATCTGCCCTAATTTTTCGTAACTTTGAGGATGACAATCTCCTATGTAATGCAAATCCCTTTAGAATTAGAGCGCATCCCGGAAGGAAAGCTCTCAAATCAGCGCACGACTTACAACGGCAACCTCAACGGTCACTGCACGCCACATCCCCGCGGAAGGAATGGAATCCTCCTTCTTAACCATTGCAGCCTAAAATGGCGCTCGCATCACATGAGTAAAGGAAATGATCCACTCATAAGGCAAGCATCCCGTCTCACTACCTAAAGAAGAAGCAAAGGCCCATAGCTATAAAAGGCCATGGAGACCCACTCCATAGGCACGCTCTCTTGCATATTCAAACCTGCACAAAGCTTTCCAACTATCAAACATCCAATCACTCTACTCTCTCTTATATTACTAGTTCCCAACGAACTAAATACTTAGAAAGACCGCTTTTAACGAACACGTTGACCAAAGCCATTTTCTACGAGTGCACCTTCGACCCTCGCTCTCAAATCTCTCACCCTGCATTCATTTCAGCACACTCTGTTTTTACTTTCTTATTTTTTAGAAGGCCGATTATTGACTTGAGTATCGAAAGATAAATCGAAGAGTGAGTCTTGCTGTTTTTCTTTGATATCTCATCTTCTATTGTGGTGTACAGGATCCCCGGTGCACCAGACGGTGACAAAACCTGAAGAGCAGCTAAGTTCGTATCCGTCCAAAATTTAGATCTATGACACATCAGGTATATAACACTTGAAAAGATATATGAAAAAACTTGAAAGATAACAATGATATTTATCTTAAGCTAAACAAATATTTTTCAGATGATATATGGCTAGGAGCTTTTAGTACGACCAATAGTTAAATTGAGAAGAGCTAGCAGAATATATAATTCAGTTAGAGAATCTATTTCTCATTGTAGAAAATTATAAGTTCAAATATTATATGTAAAAGTACTTACAGTTCAGGTATATAAAAATATCCTGACAAATTGTTAAAGTTAAGACTGTCTTTTTTTTATAATTTAAATAAAAATTAATTTTTGAATTAATATACATAAAATCTAATATTTTTTTAATTAGTGATGTATAATTATCATATAATAATTTATTTTATATTTATATTATAAAACATTACAATTTGAAAAATTAAAAATTATAGAAAATTTACTGGTTTTAATGTTTTTGAATACTAAACCATATTTTTGTGGGAAGTGTAAAACATTATTGCATACTAATGTTTTTTAATTCTTGTGTTATTTTTACGTATTAAATATAGAAAATTAATTTTTATCAATTTAAATTGACAAATATACCAAAATAATATTAAATTTAAATTTTATTTTTACCTAATTTTATTGCAATTAATTATAACTCTTCCTTTGGAAAATAAAAAGCTACACTCACCCATTTTACCCGAAATGGGACACGACAACTATAAACGAGTTTTCATTTTCAAATCAACCAGCGTTGCTTCTCCAATGCCTTAATGTTTATAGCGGTGAGAGATTATTGTGAAGTCATAATAAAATTTTAATGTAAATTTAACGATTCAAAATGAATCATATAAATTAAAAAATAAATATTATATTTTTAAAATTTTAATCTAAACCATTCAATTTTTATTGTTTAATCTTAGCTGTTAGAATTCAAATAAAAATTTATCTTTTAATTCACCTTAAAAGCTTTCAAGCCTAACACTATTACAACCAAACAATCACAATGTCAACGACAAACGGTCAAATTTTCATATGAGAAAAAGAAATTTCAAAAATATATTTTTCAAGAAAAGTATAACAATATTTTCATAAATATATTAAATATAAAAACATTTTTCATTTTACAAATATTTAACACACATAAATTAATCTTAAGTAAAAGTAAGTACCAGACAATTTTCAATTTAAAGTAGAGCAATACTATTCATATATTCAATTATATATCCAATTATACCAAAATTATTATTTTTAGTATAAAAAATAAAAATGATAAAAAATAAAATAAAATAAAATATACACTTATTTTTAATAATTTTAATATAATTAAATATATAATTAGATATATAAATAATATTTTTTTTAAAAATAGCTTACATAGTTAAAGGGTGAATGAGTTGCTTGTCCAAAAAAAGAAGACGCCTAAATCTTGTACTTGCGCCCCCCAAACAAAAACACCAAAAGCCTCTCTAATTTTCATTAAAATTCAAAAATTGGTTATAAAAAAATTTAAAATATTCAAATGCCCATATGAACCATTTCATGTGTCAAATTTCTTTTTTGTATTTTTTTTAAAGACTTACCTTTAACACAAATTCATTAAGAAATGCTAGAAGCTAAGTCAATTAATTCTTTTTTTTAACACTTCACAAGCAATTCTTTTATTTTTTTATCCAAACAGCTAATAATCAACAAAAGTAAAGAGAACAAAACTCAAACCAGCATTGAATACGAATCTGTAGGGATTAAATGTCAATTGAGCATCTTAATTCATTTTCTTTCTCTCTTTGTTTTGATTTTTGGAATGCAATTATATATATTAAACATGCATGATTACATGCTAAGTATAAAACGACCGGTTCTAAACTCACCATGAGAATCAATATATTTTGAGATCATTATTATTCTTCTATACTAGAAAGACATTATACCTTCCAAAAGCTAGCCATCATAAAATAATAGTGATGAGTTCGGTAGCTTTATGGGTCGGCCCAATCCTAAGCCCAATTGTCAGGGCAATGAAGAGCCTAATAAGCGACGGGCTAAGCCTCAACAAGAGAATCAATCCGGCTCAATCCATAGCGATGATCAGAATGAGAGTCAGGGAGCAATGGGTCAAAAGAGACAAGCGTTAATGGTCGAACTGACACCGCAACCAGACGGATCAATTTGGAGGGCTCTTGAACAAGCAGCTAACAGAGTGGTTAGAGTATGTACATGCAAAGCGCCATCTGAAACCACCTGATGACTGGATCGGGATACCACATACGGCCTCCTCACTGTAGTAGGTGACGCTTGATAAAGGTGGCTCCCGTCAACGCCCTGGCGGTCAGCAAACCCAAAAATAACATCTATCGCAGACTTTGATGTCAAATCTTCACCCATGAAATATTACAAATGCTCATTACTATTACCATAGGGTAAGGGGATCCCGGGGAGACTTCGTGGGAGAGCCCTTCTTAAACCCTCAAGGCCCCATTTTTGGATCTAGAAAAGCCTTCATCCCCAAAAGGGTAAAGGAAAGACTAAGTTCTCTTTCTCTTGGATGTAGCTTCTTTTCTCCCTATTTGTAGTGAGTCATTCTATGAGTATATCCTTAGTGAGCCACTTACTAAGTGCACCTATAGTGAGACATTCACCGAGTCCAACTTTAGTAAACCGTCCCCTGTTGGATCCATAGCAGGAGTCCAATCCTTTTATCTCTCTAAGTCGTCCCCTGCTGAGTGCATAACGAGAGCCCAGTCCTCCTCTCTCTATAGGCCGCTCCACATTCGGGTGCATACTGGAGTTCAATCCTCCATCCAGTGAATCGCTCTTAGTCTGGCGCACAACAGAAATCAGGCCTTCTTTCATTTCTTCCATTCATATGCAATTTCGTATTTTTTTATATCCTCGTTATATCTTCATATCTTTTGGAAAAGATTTCTAATTTGAGTGTCAAAAGATAAATTGAGGAATGAGTTCCGCCAATCTTTTGACCTATTATTTGAAGTTTATGGTGCACAGGTTCCAGTTTAGCAGCAACAGAGATCGGACCCACTCCAATTCGACCCGCGACGAAAGATCGAGTGGCTCTATAATCCATACCACAACCGAAAAATTAGGGATGCATCAAATAGCATATCGTTAACATAATTTTTTTTCACGAATTGATTTTGCAGCATCAAATTCAAGCAATTCGGGAAGGGAAAAATCAACTTCCTGTACACCAAAGACAATAGGGTTTGGAGTAGAAGCACCCAAATCATTGGGCAAAAACCAGTTCCAGGTAATTCAATCACGCACTGAAATTCTAGAGGCACGAAGAATAATTAAAAAATAAAAAGTAAAAAGAAATACCGGTGAAGAAATTCTTGCACACATTTCCCGGACAGAGCACGACTTACGGGATGGGAATTTTTCCGGGGAAAAAGAACAGAAAAGAAGAAACGAGTCGATAGAACGGGAACTCGAATATGAACATACCTCACCCACAAGAGGGTTCGAGACTCAGGGTACAAAGCCAATGTCCTTGAAGTATTCAGGTTCAAGGGCACTTCTTGCTGTGATTCTTCTGCTGGGATCCAAGCAGAGCATTTTCTGTAATAAAATAGCATACATTATTTAAGCACCATTAATTAAATAAATTGAATATGACAGTCACTCTTGATAAGTTTACCAAAGATGAATTATTATTTAATATTATGATTTAATTTTATGATGATAGGATATGATTTAATATTATGATTTAATTTAATATCATGCTAATAGAAAAATCTAAGACAATTTGAATGGACTTCAACTCTGGAGCCAACAGAAAATGAACACCCGCCTTTAGAGATGTCTCAAGTGTGCTTTGGCAACCAGTTGACCCGAATTGGAAAGATTGAAAGACTCGGATAAGAAAAAATTAAGGATTTGGATGTGTAAATATATAATTAAAGGTGGATCCAGAATAAATGGACTATTTAGCAACCCATATTTACGTCATCTAGCCAATCAAAAAGCTTTATTCTAACAGACTAATTGGGAGACTCTAACTGCGCCATTCGTCCAGTAGCATGAGACTATTTTACCGTTAAAAACTCTCATATACTTCATT
>JAOVVI020003335.1:0-19257 GCA_028571085.2 Nepenthes alata | reverse complement strand
GAAAGGTACACTTGCATTAAAACATTATTACAATTTAAGCTTGAAAAATGGGGGTACACTTGCCTGACTGTTGACCGCCCACTCCGACTAACTTGAAGCTTTTCTCCTTCTTGACTTCTTACCCTTCTTCCTTGCCAAGAATTTCCACACTGGCCTCTTATCTGCAGCTCAGTATTTAAAGAGGAGGGATTAGGTGGAGTAAGTGGGGTGGGTCACCTACTTAGTACTTTCCTTCAGGGTTAGGTGGGAGTGAGTGGGGTAAGTTACCTACTTGGTACTTTCATCTAGAAGGTCAATGGGATAGTTTACTTGCTCTGATTAAATTGGGATCTAGTTTGGATCTAACGACAAAGTTAGCCATTGTCTTTTGAATTTGGTAGTTAATTCTAGTCGGTCAACATTTTTTTCAAAGTCGGTCAACTTTTCTATTGGTCAACTTTTTGGGTCAACGCTTCTTACTCTGATCCGGCCACTTTTACTCAAAGCCGGCCAATATTTCTTTTTCTTATTCAAGGTTGGTCAATATTAAACACCGGTCAACCTTTCGGTCGACCTTCCGGTCAACATCTTGACACCGGTCAACGTCTTGGCGCTGGTCAACGTCTTGACATCGGTCAACATCTTGATGCTGGTCAATGTCTTGACATCGGTCAACATCTTGACGCCGGTCAACATTTGATTGCCATTATTTCCGGTCTACCAGTGGTGTAAAGCCACTCCGATTTAAGTCGAAATTAAAACACTCCGGTTTTTGAGTAGCCATATTTTACTTTGATTTTGGGGTCCTCACAGCTGTTGTTTCCGAGCTTGTTACATGATTGCTATCTGGTATACGTGTCTAATCTTGGCTGCCTCTTGTCCTCTGAAGTTGTTGTTGGTGTTGCAGAGCTGCTTTGACTGATTTTGTTGTTCTGCTTCGTTGTTTGCATATATTCTAGCTACTTCTTTCTGTGCTATTTTTTTGGTTTTAATTACGGAACTGTATTTTTGTTATGTCACACTATGGATATTACTGACAGTTTGAAAATTGTAAAATCTGAAATCTATCATTGGAATTGATGAAATTATAACTTTGTCCCCGTAAACAATTGTAACTTTGAGCTTATGTGGAATTTTTAGGGCCTGTGTAGTTGTGAAAAATTGAGGTTTTTTCAAGAATCTATTCTATGAAATCATAAAATTTAAAAACTTGTTCAAATTTGTATGTTTTCTAACCTAAATTGAATTTTAGAAAATTAAAAACATCAAGATGTTTTTGAGAATTTTACACTAGCTATAGAGAAATACTTTTCACAATTTATAAATGTAACTTACGTGCAAATCTTTTGAGAAATTATGGTTGTGTTAATAGTATTTTATAAGCTTAGAAATGTAAATGTATGCCAAGCTTAAAGTAATATCTGTATTGACAATGAAAAGTTGATTTAATTTTCTAATTATTTTCATCATTCTCCATTGTATTGTCTAACAATTTTTATAAGTTATCAAATCATTATAAATAATTTTTTTTGCACAATAGGGAAAGACGGTTGCATTGCTTGATAGGTAAAGCCCAAAAATGAGGTACTTTGTCAATATTGAGGTTACCATTAATGTTTTCTATAATTATCATTTGTGTATTGTTAATTTAATGACAAAATATTGTATTATAATAATTTAAATGACCATCATTAGGAAAAATACTATTTTATTAATAGCTGCACATATTGGAAATTAAATACCGTTCGTGAGACATTATCAACAACATGGGAATGATACACTAACTAGATACACTTTCTAGATACTATTTTTATATTTAACATCAACTTCTTCTCAACACCAAACAACCAATGATCAAAGTTACAACGAATTATTAACAACTTAACCAAACAATGCCTAAGTAGGGAGGATTATATGGATTTTGTTTTGCTACCACTTAATTCTATTATAGCTTCTTTCCTTTTCTGGCATTAATCATCTTTAGCTGTTTCTTTTAGATAATGAGGATAAGTGTTCAAACCCTGGGAACAACCTCATTCCAACGCATGGATAAAGTTATGTTTAGTTGACTCTCTCAGATCGCACGATGTGGGACTTTCATATACAACGTTGTCATTCCATTAATGGTTTTTTAAGCTTCTTATGGGTTTTTCACTAACCCTTATATAACGATCCACTTCCATCTATTTCCACTCCTTACAGGTGCACTAATTGGTTTTCACTTCATCCGACCAAATCACCTCAAATTTGTTGTCTTAGTCATCCATTTGTGATTATTCATCCTTTTTAGCATCTTTGCCATTGCTATTTTTAAATGTATCAGTACTTATTGATCAAATCACTGCTTTGTATAGTATGGATGGTCTAATAATCCTCTTATGATCTTCCATTTAGTTGAGTTTATTTTCCTATCACATTAAATTTCTATAGCATTTTCTTATTAAATCTGCTTTTACTCTGAGTAAGATGTTCATTGATCCCCTCAATGGTGAAACCCTATCAATAATTTCAAATTTCTATATACCCCAGGAAAATGCACTTCAACGATCTGGTATCAAGTTTGGTTACTTGTGTTTGAATGTTTTGAACGTAGAAAACATCATAAAAAATTCTAAGTGGTGGAAAATGTAACAACTTGCCTGGGAATAACAGTTGCTGTGAAATCTCCTCTTGAAGGACAACCAAGGGTAGGCGATTAATTAGATAACAAGCGGCCACTACCGCCTCACCCCAAAAAAGTATTGGAGCTCTCATGTGAAACAAGGGGAGCACTTGCAACTTCCAGTTGGTGCCCTTTTGTTTCTCCATGACTCCATTTTTTCGGAGGGTATTGGGACAAGATAACTAACAGAGAATTCCATGCTAGGACATGAAGGAGGATTATCAAATAGAGAAGTGTTTATGACCATTATCACTTCATAAAATTCGATAGAAGTAGAGAACTAATTCTGAATTTCAACACAAAAGTCATAGAAAATTGAAATTAACTCACAGTGATTTGTCACTAAATATAACTAGATATGTGGTTTGGGACAATATGAGGTATGCAGAAACATGGTATATAAGGCTACTGTGGTGTAGGTACCCTTATACTATAAATTGGGCTCTCTTTATCAGACATGCCCATCCTGAGTGAGACTGGTCAATGCTTTTGGTCATGACACCTAGATGAGATGAAACTGATCATCACAAAGTTAGATGTATTTGTACTTTGTCATTGTGGATCTAGATGATTTTTCATGTGTGCATCCAAATTATTAATAATATTGTTGTGATGTCACAGTTGTGCATGATAAAGGATATCCATGACATTCATCATTTGCTCATTGAGCTGTGATGATCTGATTGGGCCTCAACCACACACCTTTCTTGTGTAGTTAAGCCCAATTCTAGGTTTTGTCTCAAAAAGTTAAATTTATGGATGATTCACAACCAGGACAGGTTTCCACTCTTCTCAAATTTGTTTGATTTATATGGTATTATAGAATCAGTAATTAATGTCAGGAGTTAGTAGCGTGAGCTTACTACTACTGATCATAGTTGTTTGGATAGCTGGCATGATATAATTGATTATTCTCCTCCTGATAACCCTTATCCTCATATCTCTGAGTAACAAGACTCTACTAGCCCTTTTGATTCACCCTTAATTTATTTGGACCATGTCAATTGCCATAGTATTAAATTATGATGTCATGGCATCTCAGTTACTGCGTCTTGAATATCATAAGTAACCATGGATGAAAATATCGATATTGGTTTTGGTCGTTGCCATATCAATATCGGATAATATTTCTTGATTGGTTAGTATCAATTTGAGAGGGTGTCAGTTGAATATACATGATTCCTTTGGATTTGTGGGATATCATTATTTATATATTATATATATGTACTTTAATTAGGCGATTTTGATTTGTTGTAATTGATTATGATTGTTATAATTAAGGCTGTAATTTAGGAAGATGTAAGATTATAATATGATATAATTAATAAAAGAGATATTCTATTTAATGAAAAGAAACTTTCAATTGAAAGGTATTCAGACCAATTTGACATTGCTTATAGGGAAATATATCGCAATATCGTTGCAATAGTGGGAAATATTGGGATGGGAGAAGTCTGATACCGATACTTATTGGTCGATATTTTCGTCTATGTAAGTAACAATAAAGGTTATGTGGCTGTTGGTGATTTATCATAACAGTAGCTGTTCCTTCAAATGCAGATGTGTATTGGGTGAAACGATACATCACAAACCAATATTTTGTTCTATGTCCATTGCTATCATGATATA
The DNA here is from genome assembly GCA_028571085.2 of Nepenthes alata. Taxonomy (NCBI): domain Eukaryota; kingdom Viridiplantae; phylum Streptophyta; class Magnoliopsida; order Caryophyllales; family Nepenthaceae; genus Nepenthes; species Nepenthes alata. Next base: position 14,987 of record JAOVVI020003335.1, on the reverse strand, counting down.
GCTCCTTGGGCAATTCGTCTCTGAGTGCCTTTTTTCTCCACGACTATAATTGTCTATCTAATAGTCCCCTTTGTTGATGCTGGGAGATCAAGTGGCTTGAGATAATTCTGTATGGCTCCTCCTGGCTGGAATTCCATAGCATTTGTCTATTTTTTCAGTTTTCAATGCATAAGCTGTTGCACCTTGCATGCTTTCTGGGAACTAGCTCCTTAAGTTGCACATGGACCCTTTATGCAATGCCCTGATATACCTTGTTATGCAGCCTACATCAAACATGCACCTTGCCATTATCTTTCGGAACTCCAAACCATAGGCATCTTAACAGCTACATTCATAAGCATGAAATTTTCATCAAACAATTTCATGAACATGGGTGCTAAATCTGCTGATAGATTACATGATTTGCATGCGTTCAGAATTTGGATGTTTCTATTCAGTTAATGTTCAGAGGATTTAGGGTGGATAGAAAATGGTTGATGGATGGCACAAGCAAAGCCCAAAAGCTAGAAATTAGGAATTCTTTTGTTCTCCTTCCTGGATCTTTTTTCAACCTTTCTTATATTTTGGTAAATTTCTTTTTGGTAATGCCGAAAATTTTTGATGTGCACTGTATAGGGTGGAGTGGCGTTTGTTTTCTGTTTTTGTGTTCTTTGTCCAGGGAATTTAAGAAAAAATTACTTCAGTATATATTTACTCTGGCAGAGTGGTTCCATTAATTCGCTTTTGGTTTTCTTCCAATTTTTGCTACTAGTTTTTTTTTTTTTGGGAGTATTTATGGCACTCCATAAACCTTCTTTTATTATATAGTCTTCTTTTCTATAAGAAACCGAATTATTTATTTCTTTTCCCTTTGGATTTTGTGTTTTTGGGTCTTGAAGCATTATCACCCAGTTTCATTTGTGTTTTGCTCTTGTTTCTTGGATTATAGGATGATTGGAGAAATTGGATCAAGGCATCTGGAATTTTTACCTGAAATTGTACCCATTTTGATGACTGTTGTGGAAGATGATACCCCAGCTGTTGCTCGTCAAGCACTTGCTTCTGGAACTAATATATTTCGCTTTACCCTTGAAAAAGTTGCAATCCAGGTATTTTGATGTCTGTGTTGCATTAGCCGTTAACTTATTATTCTTTGTAGTATCACCTGATACAAGGGTGTGCACCATGGAGATATGCACAAGCTGCACAAATGCGTCTCCATAATGTTGTTGAGGTGAGTCACCGTTTTTCCCGGTACAATGGCAATGGATGTTACAAGGTTTGCTACTCAAAATTAAGTTGGGGGGAGGAAACTTTTTTAAAAGTATTATTTTGTTGGGGGGGGGGTGTTGGTCTGTACGTGATATGGTTTAGGTTGACTAGACTTTCTTGAGGTGTCATGTCTGGTTTCTTACAAGGTGGAATCAGTGTCTCTATATCTTTACTTGTGAAACAACTAACGGAGGGTGGCCCTTAGCTGATATGGTTTAGGTTGGTTAGACTGGCTTGAGGTGTCATGTCTGGTTTCTTGCAGGTTGGAATCAATGTCTCTATATTATTGCTTATGAAACAGCTTATGGGAAAAGATATAAATTGGATATTCTCCAAGAAGCTTCCTAAAAAGATAATTGAGGTTTTTTCATAAGAAGTTATTGTTTTATAGATTTTATTCAGAGCCCTTCTCAAATAAGAAAAGACAAACACCTTAGTTTAGTGGGAAATTCTGTGCTTCTGTCCAGTAAGATGAATATCTTGCTTGGTTTTGACAGTGTTACAGGGGTGAATGTGAAGGAAGGGGGCTATTTAAGCTTTAGCCCTTTCGATCAAATTAGAATTGTTGAGTATATTTAATTGGCTTTAATGGTCCCTATTCTCTGGTGTCCTTTTTGCAATTTTTTTTGGTCTTCTTAAGATATGAAGCTTGAGATTGAGAGAAGGAAGGAGAGAGTGTTGGATTATTTTTGAACATCTATTCGAAGTTGTCTTTACTGCCTGAGGAGTTAATATGGCCTAATCAGCCAATGCATTAGTTTGGAAGCGAGCATCTATTAGCGATGGAACTACTGTTGATGCTCTTTAGCTTTTCTAAGGCACACAAGAGACTCATAAGCATTCTATAGAGACTAGAGAGGCAATTGAGTATGTACAATGGAGGCATGTATTCTAGCATTTAGGCTTTGCTGTCTGCTGCTTGTGAAAGATACTATAAAGCAGCAAGAAGGAAGATAGACCAGGAACATATGCCACAACAATTGTATTCACACTGGAAATTAGGTTGATTGTAGTGGTCGCCTTATCAGGTTTTCTAAACCCCATGAGTACCAACATATCATGTACCAAATGTGGCTCTCAATGATAATCTCTTGTGAAAAATAGCATTTATCTGCATACTGCATGCCTAACCACAGCTATGGTACTGTGAACTTGGTAAACTATATGATTGATATGCCCTTGGAAAATGTAGACTATCTTATCATCATGTGAGACAGAATTTTTCTAATAATCTATGTTTTCAATGCCCCTATGCGCTACCAAAAATTATGATTTTCAGTATGTTCATTTTCCATTATTATTCAGGGGTTGCACACAAGTGAGCTGGATGATGCACTTGAATCAGCTTGGGCATGGATGGTGAAGTTGAAGGAGCAAATATACTCATTAGCTTTCCAGGTATATGATGTCATAAAAGAGAATCAACATTTAGTTTCACTTGGTTGATCTCTGATAAATTGCACGTTTTTATAAGTTTGGAATTGATGGGAGGAAACTACTAGCACTGAAGTTTGTTGAAGCCATTATTCTAATGTACACACCTGATCCTAATGGCATTGCTGAGCCACCTCAGGTTGTTGAAGGTAAGTAACTAAGCAGTTACCATATATATAATTCTCAATGTCCTAGTCATTTATATTGATGGGGCATATTCTGTAGGAATGTTAATGGAATTCAACATCTCGTGGATTCGTAGAGGTCATCCTTTACTGAAGATTGGAGATTTATCAATTGAAGCCAGTCAAAGTTTGGGTTTATTGCTTGATCAGCTTCGGTTCCCTGTTGTAAAGTCTCAGAGCATGTCAACAATCATTGTTCTTATTAATTGGTAATCGACATTTGTACTTCATGCATTTGGTGTTGATGATGGCTATATAAGTATTGGTTGTATTGGACAATACGTATCAGTATAAGATAAGCAAATATTGGCTGATATATCGGCCAAATATCGGGTATATCTGCTAATATATCGTCGACATGGAGACCTATTATGATTTTGTGGCAATATTGAGAGATATCGGTAGCAGGGTGACACATACCAACGTATGTCGGTCGATATATCAAATATTGGCTGATATTTTGTCCCAAGTTTAGTTTGTGAATTGTGGCTCAGACTATTAGATTGCTTATTGGTGTTATGTACTGTAAATATACTGGAAGATGTAATTATTTGATTAAATGTTGGATGCATTTGGATCTATTTTAATCGATAAGTACTGGTGACATTGTGAGGTTTTGTGTTTATTTTACCAGCCTTTCCACCATTGCGAGAAAGAGGCCTTCCTTCTATGGACGTATCCTGCCAGTTCTACTCAGTCTGGATCCTTCAAACTTTGCTGTCATTGCTGCACATGTTCGTGCAATGCATCTTGCATTGAAGAATGCATTTGTTTCCTGCCTGCAGTGTACTCATCCAAGTGCTACCCCGGTATATGGTTCCTGTAATTGTTTCTTGATTTTGTGTTCTGTGGTGTGACTGTCTGAAGCCTGGTGAAGCATTCATGCATTGTGTAATTTTTTCATATTTGATATAATTTATGAGCTCAATGAATGAGATTTGTCTACAATTGCAATTTGGGATGCTAGTACACTAGAGGAACTTATTTTTATCTAGTGTTTTGAATTTGATCTATTTCTAGTGCATTGTAGTTGTCACAGAATTTTATTGTTCTTTGCATCTCTAAATACATCTCCATGTAGTAAAAAAAAGTAAAAAAAACACATCACCTTGATGTGATTATCTTTTCATCCTAAATTGGAATCAAAATGTTGCATTGAAGAAGATAACTTTTTTTAATTATAAGTCAAAGTATAAGCTGATATTTGAAATATCTGCATATAAGTATTGGAATTGGTAAGGCCCAATACTAATCGTTGACATCATGATACCTCGTTTTTTTTTCTTTTTCCTGAAGCTTAAATCTATGTGTAGTGACATTTTCAGATATTTTTTTCAATAACCAAGAAGGACATCATGTTCAAGTTTGGAAAGTTGACTAAAGCTCTTCAAAAATGTAATAAATTATAAATGAGTGTCAAATTTTAGTTTGTCACTAAGTTTTGGGGTAACAATGTGAAAAATTGTTTTTGCATCTGCAACTTTTGACACTATTACATCTCGGCCAATTCGGCTAATACAAATACCATCGCGTCTGATATAGGTTATCTCACATTTCCCAATCGAAAAGATGGGTTCCTTGTTCATCTTGCGTTTTTTTTATCAAACAAATATGAGAAATGAATCCTATTAAAAATTGATATCAATATTTAATCCATATTTCACACACTTGTTGCATTATCATTTTTTTTTTTGGGTCACAAAGGCCATTTTACTTTGGTTGTTAAGAGAGACTTAGATGTTCTGAACTAATCTTTTTACCTAACCCCCTTTTCAGAACTGGTTTTATGGGGAGATCTCTACCTTGTGAGGTCCTTGAAATTTGTTTTCTCTGGGGTGTCATTTTTCTGCTTTAAGAACACTTAACCACCAGTAATGATGTAGAGGCTTAAGTGATCGAGGAGAAAAGCAAAATTAGAAATTTCACATTAGTTTATATTTTTAATTATGTTCAGGAGAAGAATTGTAATTTCTACAATGCCTATGATAGTACCGTAATATTGGAGAGTTCTAGATCTTTCTTTTTGTTCTTTTCATAGATATACTTGGGCATATTTTTGTAATTTGTCATTTAATAGATTTAACAATTATTGAGTAATTAGGCTAATTGTCTTATAATAGTATATTTAGGTTTCCTATTTTGTATTCCTTTCTTTGCATGTTTCATGCACTATGGTGAATGCAAGGTAAGTTCTAAATGAAAAACCTTTGATTAGTTTTAGTGACATTCACAATTAATATATAATATAACTGTAGAATGAATGATTTTCTCGTTGCTATTTATTTCCAAGTTCCGTGCAATATGGCAATATGCAAGAAAAGCTTTAAATGAAGCCATAGTCCTTGTATTCATTGTCATTTTAATGGACTTGCATTTAAACCCATAATTTCATATCCTGTTCTTTTTTATAAGTTTCCCATTCTCTACTTTAAACCCTGAAAACAACATTACAAATCCTGTTTCATCGGACTTAAGCTTTCCAGCATTAAGTAACCCATACATTTGTTATGGTACTATACTATTCTTGCAAGATCTTATTGCAGTTGCGGCAGCCATTTGTTCTCTTATATGTTTCTTTCTTTGGGGGCATTGGAGGAGGGCTGGGGAGCGAGGGTGTTGAATTGTGACTTTGTATCTATTTTTTTGCAGTAAGTTCCATATTGGTATTCTTCAGTTGCTCTTGAGTTTTGGGTCAAATGTCCATATGGTTTCATTTTTTAACACGTGGCTACCTTTCCCTCTAACATTGCTAATGTATGTTAGTCTGTGCTGACCTAGCATTGATATCGCAATGTTGCACTGATTGATTCGGCTATCAATCTTAGCACTGATTTAAGAACAACATGCCCTTCTTTTAACAATGGAAAAGAAAATCTTTGTGCTTATTTTCTTTACGGCCATCACTTATCTCTATGATCACCATCCCATTATCACCTCCCAACCACTACTGTTCTTGTGTCTTATGAGTCACCATTGCACCAGTGCCATATTTTAATATAAAAAACATAGTTTCTGTTGACCACCACCTCTGTGGTAATGTTCACTATCAATGCTGTCCATAATTAACAAATTGAAATTCCTAAGGGTTGGATCAAATAAAATATGAAGGAAAGGAAAATATTAAGGAAAAAACAAAAAGGAAAAAATGAAGAAACAGTTTTTGCTTTTTTTTTTTTGTTTTTGTTTTGAGTGTTATAAAAATTCATTTTGGAATGAATATAATTTTTTAAGAAAAGTATTTTAGTTGTTTTGTTATAAAATAAAAACTAAAATAACTCAGATTCTCTTCCTGCAGTCGACCCAATCCAAAAGGCTAAGGTTCTTTCCTAAGATTTTGTCTGGTCTGCAGCTTGTAATGAGAATAGCACCAACAACGTGCAAAGCACCATAGCATGGTCTCCAAATTTTGTGTGATTTGATTGCAAGTGATGAGACCTATTACACTTGCTCTATTATGTTTATCTGCTTGGTCACTTTGAAAATAAGTGTTTCACATACTCAGGTGAGCAGTCAATGTATATCAATTTCTTTGAAACATTATTATAACAAATGGTTCTGGAAGGGATAAGTATGGAGATCTTTTGTGTTGTTAGAATGAAGATGATCTTTAAGGGTCTAGGTTAGATCATCCTTTATATATGCTCTTTGCAATGAAATTGTTTTGCTAGCATCAGTATGGTGTTTTACTTGGGAGCCTGTGTGGAAGTGCCGTTAAGAGAAATATTATTGAAATTGGAAGGCAAATACTACTCTTATTTCCTTGGTTTCTGCTATGGGTTTTTGTTTTATATTGAGCAGATATCTTATCCTCATATTGTACCTCAATTCTCTTTATTGTTTATTATAAACTGATTTCATTATTGAAAACAATTTTAAAATTAATGTCGTCCTGATATCAATACTTTTTTTATGCACACACTGGAACTTTGCGTTTCTATTACACTGCTATTAGAGGCTTAGAAAACGCATAAGTGAGGTTTGATTCCTTGTGCAAGAATGTGCTCTCCTGCTCAAAATCCCTTTTCATCATGAAATATTTATTTATGCAGTGGAGAGATCGGTTAATTGGTGCTCTGAAGGAAATGAAAGCGGGTGGATTAGCAGAGCTAGCGCCTGAAGAAGTCTGCAAGATTAATGGTTCCGTCAAGCTGGAGAAAGATGGTTCATCTAGTATTCAGGTTATTTCTACTGTTACATAGTAGATTAGATCTGTGTGTTGGTTGACTCAAGTTTCTTGTGTAACTGCATTATTCCCATTCCAGAAGCAAAAATGAAACATGAGAGAGGAAAAAAAGTTAGGGCCTGTTGAGTTGGGACATAGGAAAATATCTTCTGTTTTTGGTTTTGTATTTTCCACTTCCATTTCTGTAATTAGCTAAAAAAATGTTCATTTGTTTATGCTGGAAAAGATTTAATTTTTACACGTCAATGTTTGTTAATGATCACTAGCAGCTACACATTGATCTATTGACATTTGATTAAGGTTGTTAATTTAACCAAGTTACTGGAATTTTTTCTTGAAATTATTGATTAAGGGTTATTTGGAAACTACTTAAGAAGCTTAACAAGTTGAGTCTAGAATATGTTAGGAGCTCTTTTAGGTGATAATCAAATTTTGAATATGGCATTACTTTGTTTATTCATTTCTGATTTGCCAAACACTTTAACTCTAATTGTAATGGTTGAACTTAAGAAGTTAATGAGTTGAGCTTGAGTCTAATTTTAAACACACCAGAGTCAAGTTTATACTAAGGATGTTCACATCCTTACCTGCGGTAGTTAGTTGTCAACAAGTTGTGTGCTGTTAATGTATACTAACTCTGATTAACAATTGAGTTTTAAATTATTAAGATGTACTTAGTTCAATTTTGTGATAAAATTAATAGTGCATATATGATAAATTGAATTAAGTTAAAGGAAAATTTTGACCATAACTTAAATATCGATAAGACGCCAAAGGCTTTTCATATAAAGTTCTACAATGTATATTCCTATTTATAGTGAATACAAGAAAAAAACATAACAAACGAATTTGGTTAAGAAATTTAATTGAAATCTCTTTTTTTACTTGTCACAAATATCATTTAAAATATGCATATTCTTAGAAACACATCACAAATTCCTCAAAAATTCGTATAAAAGCTGATATTTAGAAACTATGGAGAACTCCCTTTTTATGCTGTAGGAAATTTTGGAAGATGTCATTTTGATGTTTTATGAGTTTTCATAATTTAATACCAAGTTAGAAAACTGAAAAGTGCTGCTTTTCCCACCCCCCTAGTTTTCCAGCTGAAAAACATGAAGCTTTGAATTGATTTTCCAGATTATGATGGAAAACTTTCCTAAGACAATCTTCGTTTTCCACAGTAGGAGATGCCCTTGGCAGCTTAACATAAATTGAGTTATGATTTTCCTTATACTAGCAAAAGTTTTGACAGGATGGGGACACTTCAATGGCTGTCTGCCACCCATTGCACGATAATGTGGGGAGGAAAAGGTCTGGAGATCAAGAGTTCTGTGGAAGGACTGAAAATAATGATGCCACTGGAAAACGTAGCAGATTGATGCCTATTGTCTCAGAGGGATCAGAAAAAGTGTTGAATCCGGATCTTAGTGTAGCTGCTGTAGCAATCAGTTCAACCGAGCAAGCTATCAGTCATGGAGAAACTGATTCTGGACCTGTGCAGCAACTTGTAGCTCTGTTTGGTGCCTTGGTTGCTCAGGGTGAAAAAGCTGCTGGATCTTTGGAGATTCTTACTGCGAGCATCTCTGCCGACTTACTAGCTGAAGTTGTTATAGCCAACATGATACACCTTCCTTCCAGTTGTCCTAAAGCTGAAGGAGATGAAGATCTGCCTACAAATATTGGAGTTCATCATGATGTATTCGACAGTGATACTCCATTTGGGAAACTGTCGTCTTTTATAACAAATGCCCTTTCTTCTAGTACCTCTTCACAAATGGCTTTTTCCATGGATGTCCAACTTGAAGATATTGATGATATTGAGGTAAGGTGTCATCGTATTTTAACTCCAGTCACTTTTCTTTGTTCTTTGCAACACATTGGTCATATAATGGATGAATGCTTTTTGTTTGCTGCAATCATTTGTTTTCTTCTGTTTTATTTATTTATCTTGTTACATATGAGATATTCTTAGAACTTGATTAAGGTTGCCTTGGTCTCTTGAATCATTCATATTTACAGATTCATCAGAGACATCAAGGAGAAAAGGAACATCATGCATTGGGTGGGCCTGATAATGATGTGCTAGGCGTTACCACAACTGAAGGGACTGAGGGAGCTGTTCCATCTTCTGCCATACCAGCTTTTGGTACGGATCCTCTTTCTGAAGTAAGTGGGAGTCATTTAGCTCCTAAATTGGAGTTTCAGGATGTGGAAAATGATAACGTCATACCTGGCTTGGATAGTACTCCTAGTGGTGGATTATCAGACATGACAATATCTTCTTCATGGCCCTTTACTGAAGCTGATGATGTGATCCGAGATGAAAACTTCAAGAAAAGATCACAGTTGGATTCACTTCCTTCAACGTCAACAGATAGGTCTGAGGAACTCAGTCCAAAAGCAGTGGTGACAGATGCATACAGTGTAATTACTTCAACAGAAACTTCTGTTGGGTCAATTCAACAGTTTGTCTTACCGAAGATGTCAGTGTCTGCCGTTGATCTTTCTGATGATCACAAGGATCTCATGCAAAAAAAAGCCTTTATGCACATTATTGAGGCTTACAAGCAAGTAGCTGCTGCAGGAGGTTCAGAGCTCCAGATTTCTCTCCTTGCTTACCTAGGAGTTGAGGTATTGCTTTTAACTTTTTCAAATGCTCTTAATATTGTCTTATTAGCATTAAAGGTCATGCATTTTTTTTTGGTTGCAATTGATAGTCTTTATCATTATCATGGAAGCAACCTCTCTATAATGCAGTGCTATGATTGTGCACATTGACTCTCCCTGGAACCCACAATATGAGAAGCCTTGTGCTTTAGTCTACTCTATTTTAGAACTGAAATCTATGCATAATTCTGTCTTTTCAAATCCAATTGTTTCTCCTACGGATGTCAATGTATGAGAGTGGCACTTTGTCGTGACCATTACTTTTTATTTACTTTCTTAAGGAATAGAGGTCTGGAGGTTAGAGATTACAGTTAGTAGATGGTGAAGTTTTTCATTTGTGGCATTATGACTGGTTGAAAGACTGGTTTGAGCTTATACACATCTTTAATACCATATCAGCATCTTCATTTGTTGATCTTTTTATTTATATATGTACGGCCAGAAAGTTGATGTTTTATTTGAGACTGGACATTCTGAGGACTACATGCAGCTATAGTCTCTAATGGTAACCTTATTTGGGAGTTCTATCGAACTAAAATATCTTCGTCATAGTCATGAATTCTGGAGCTGACTTTGGTCTTGCTGGTTCAATAATGTAAGAGGAGGTAGCTTGGTGATTTGTTTTCCTTAAGCTGACTTGCTTGCTTGTGGAATTGTAATTACATCAGTCAATTGCTTTAGGCTGTCTTCTTTTTTATGTAGAATTTCTCTAAATTTTTCTGAGTGTTGCTTGTTTAAATTAGACTATGTTTTGTTGGTCATTTGTATTTATCTATCTTTTTCCTGTTTTTTATCTGGACATAGTATCTTGATCTTGGGTCAATATATGGTAGCAAACGCCAAGAAAGATGTTCTGCTTGCTTGATGCAGTGCCACTGAAGATAACTTTTCTATTTTGTTTAACAGTCCAATTTGGTGTAAGGAACCTGCTTTAATACATGGTAATCAGTGCCAAGTAAGCTGTTTTGTTAGCTTGTTGTAGTGCTACAGGAAACATTTTTTCTCTTTTTATTATTTTAAAACAGGACTGTTTGAATTGTATACCTAGCCCAATATTTGTTGTAAGAAATGAAATCATTTTATCACTGGTTTGGGTTGCTAATGATATAGGCATTTGAACGGTGAAAAATTGAAATTTTTTTCTAATGATATATTGGGCTCATTATATAGCCCAATATTTGCTAATGGTGAAAAATTGTAATATGCAGGCAACTTAGCAAATTCCTTTTTCTTTTGCTGCAAAAGATGAAGTCTTTAGGTAGCATATACTGGCTTTCTCTAGCCAGCTACCTGCTATAAACTAGCAAACATTTGGAGAAAAAATAATGTTTGAATCACATGAGCAATAAGAAATGTGTTAAGAATACTATTTGTTGCCTCTCTCTTTCTCTCTCTCTCTCTCTTTCTCTCTCTTTTTTTTTGTTCTCCCTTTAGTCTTCTTTCTTTCTTGCCCCATTCAATCAACAGATCTATCTAGTAAAATTTGAATCAAACTGTATACAACTTTGAAAGTATAAGAGGTTCAGGCAACCTGCAACATATTATTGGCTGACTTCTGCAGACACATTTCTGTCAGTGCCTGGATATGTTATCAGTGCCGGAGATGACCGGCAATGTCAGTGACGGGAGGTTCTATTGGCAAGTGAAAGTCCATAGATCTTCCAAATTAAATCTGATTCACCAAATGGTTGTCTTGTTTATTTTGGTGCCCTCATTTATTTGCTCTCTGAATCTTTTATTTATAGATCCAGTGTTGTGGGTTGGTCATCTGAACTATGTATCCATCGTTTCTAGTTTCTACTGTTGGTGCATCCTCTGTTATCAATTTGTCCGTGATCAGAATATATCTGTTAGTGTTGGGCACAGGGCCTAACTGTAAATTTAAGGGGAGGAGTCCTTGATTACATCAATGGGGATGAGAAAAATCCAACAGTTTGTGATTCTCTTCTAAAGTGGTGATCAATTGGAGAATGTTTTAATTATGTCTTGACTCCTCAACTCCATGGAGCAATTTATTTCTTGTAGTTTTTTCTTATGTCATACAGTTGCAAAGATTTGGAGTGCAGCTTTCATGACCTACTCTGGAAGTAAATATTGCTCAGATGCATGAAGCAAGGACAAAGGCTTATGATGAAGCAGGGTGAAATTTTAAAGATGATTACTCAAGTGATGCAGTGAACCTATGCTGAGCTATTAGGATAGCTTGTGGCAGGAATCAAATTATTTCCAGAACTTCTAAGCTCAATTGATCTAGTGATGCATTAAATTTTAAATACTAACCCAAAACATGTATTTGATTGTCTTGTGGTTGTGGGTCTTGACCCCGAGAATGACCCAATTAAGGCTCATTTTCTTTCTATTCCTTCTGTAAAGTACTTATTCTACCATTGGAAACTGGGAGGCATTTGATATTAACTCATTGTAATCTGGAAAGATTTGCTCTTGTTGCAAGCAACTTCCAAATTTATTGATAGTAAGCCAATCTTGCCTAAGTGATCAAGTTGTCTGATGAGGATCCAACAAGGAGAAGTAGCTAGACAGACTATCACGTGAGCACAGTGTGAAAGATGCTTGAGCGTCCGATTGGCAGGCACACGATTGGTGGGCTACATGCAACCATTGCTTGCTCCTTGTACTTTTTTGAGTTGTGTGTACACTCGAGTACCGAGCTTCGCTTACTCCATAGGTGAGCTATGTGGCACCTTCAGTAACAAACTATGCACACTCTAGTACCAGTTTACACAAACACTTCGGTGACAATTATGCTGCATGCAACAGAAGCTCAAGTGGTGCTGTAGAGATGCAGTTATTATTCTTCATTAAGGGAAATATTGTGATTAAGTATTTACTCATCATTAGGATTGGGTTGGTTATAAATAACACAGGTTAGGAGAGATGATTCTTTTGGTTATTTGATAATTATCTTTGACACATGACGATATTTGGGACTGGGACCCTTTAAGATATTTCTTATGTTTTTCTAGATTTCACTATGGAAGTTGTTTGGCTAGCTCACTTAGGGTAATTCCATTATTCTATTTGCTAAATTACTTTTCACTCTCTTTTGATTTCTCTTTGGTGATTGCTCGGGACATACCTGAGATATTATACAAAACATAAGAACAAACTCCCAGATAATGATGCTGGACTAATAAATCAAATGATCAACTATCACGATTTTGCTGTGATATGTAATCTGACTAATAACTAAAACTACCCTAGGATCATCCAAAAGTCCAATCTTCTAAAATGTACATACTTTGGTTGATGAAATTCGGTCATTAAGGACATTCAATAGATCCATCTGATTGATGCGTGGATAATGCATTCATTTTAATGGAAGCCAATGGAAGATGCATAGCAATGATTGCTCCATGGAAATTGTGAAACATGCATGATGACTTGATGACAAGAATAAATATATTGAATCGAAGACTAAAATCCTCGAATGCTATTTATGTTATCTTTGAAGCTCACATTGTGATTAATTAAGTAGTATAATCCGTATATCTACTTAAAGTGATGAATACAGTTGGTTGAATGTATTCACACTGGTAAGCACATTAGTTGGGTGTTAGGAAATCACAACTAGCCAAATGCTACTTTGGTGTAAGACAGTTTGATCAAGCTGCTGCTTTTTTTTTTTTGGAACTTGGATTGGAGTGATTCCATCACTCCAATAGTGAAAATTATTGTCTTATTGCCCGTGGACATAGCTCTGAACTTGAGACTAAATCACATATATTTGGTGTCTCGTGCCTTTAAATTCTTGTCATAATTCTGCTATTACTCATAACTAGTTGTTATTAGTGTGTGTTCAGTCAGTAGGACATCAAGGGTTTCAAATGCAAAGTTTTAGTTAGAGAAATTTGATGATTAGAATAACTTGAGTTTGTGGCAAATCACAATGAATGATTTGCTTGTTCAACAAGGACTGCGGAAATGCTAAATGGAAGAACATCTAATTCCTCTACCTCTGACGACGATTGTGAGGTTCTTGATCTTGTGCCGTATGCACTATTCGAAATGTCTAGCTGATGATGTCCTCTATAATATGGCCAAGGAGAAGTTTGCGAGACGCTATTGGCTGATTTGGGGAGCGATAGCCTATTCATGACTAAGTCGCTCACAAACCGAAGCGGTAACTCTACACGTATGAAGGAGGCACTTATTCATGAACACTTAAATAATTACAACAAACTTTGTCAGCTTGCTCAGCATCAATGTTAAAATTGATGATGCTATAACTTATACTGTATCTCATGCTTATTATTATTAACTGCACTAACTTTGGGCGTCGAAAGAAATCGTAAGCCAATTGTAGAAAATCAGGCATTGGGTGTTGGTGCAAGGGGCTGAACTGGTTTTAAGTCTTAAATTAGAACGATCTAGATCCAAGTCTAGAACGGGAAGTTCATTAACTGCAATTAATGTGAAAATCGCAACACATTAAGATGGATTACTGGAAGTTAAAGGTAAAGGAGAGCAATGTTTGCAAGCCCAAGACAATTACTGTGGCCAAGTGCTCTGGTGAGATTCAAAAAGTTATTGCCTTATCTACCTATTTGGATAATTTACAAAGTTTTTTGACCTTTGATTCTGGTTGTTCATTTTATATGTGCTTGAATAAGAACAAAATTAGATGCTTTTGAAACATTTGATTGGTGTGAAACCACGGTTCAAAAACAGATAGGTAAGAAAATAAAAATATTTTGCATGGACAATGAAGGTGAATACACATTGACCGAGTTTAAGAAATTGTGTGGATGGATTGCTTGATATTAGACAACACTTTAGATTCTTAGGCAAAACGGTGTTGCTGAGCTTACGAATAAAATATTACTTCAACGAGCTCGAGTATGGTGAGTGTTGCTAGATTGTCGAAAGACTTTCTGGCAGAATTGATGAATATCACTTGCTGTCTTTTCGACATACCACCTTGCATAACAATCAGTCTCAAAACAACATACGTGGTTTCTTAGGGTGAATTGTCCTATTATTCCAATTTCACATCTCTGGTTGTCCCATATATGTTTATTTCCGTACTGACAAGCTTGGGCTAAAGAGCAAAGAAGTGTATCTTTCTCAACTATTCGCATGGTGTTAAAGTTTTTAGGTTGTGGCACCCACAAGACACGGCAAACCTCAACTAGCAAAGATGTCAAATTCGACAAGAAGGCCATGCTATAAACTACAATTCTAAAAAAAAGTAGGTTGAAGTCAAAACGAGTGAAGATGAGGTTGTTGAACTAACTGAGGAGGGT
>JAOVVI020003334.1:0-19257 GCA_028571085.2 Nepenthes alata | reverse complement strand
AATATCCATTTGCATTGTTAGAGGCAAATATTGCTTTATAGGAAACTAGCTTTGACATTCGTCTCAACGAACTTCTTTAAATATTATGTTTTTGTATTGTTTCATCTTGCCTGAGAGGAAGGTGAAATTTGTGTGTTTGTTTGGCCCTACTTGGCCCAAGCATGCAAACACCTACCCATGAAGGGAAGAGATGCCATTCGTTCCAAACATTACGCTAGCAATGAAATTGCCCCCTAGACCGATTTGATCAAAGACACATATATGGATATTTTATTCAAACAATAAATACAACAATATTATGTATTTATGACATTCAAACTCTCATTTTGTTTTATTTTGTTTTAACGCATGTAAGATTTGTTAGATGTTGGTAATAACTTCTAATACATGAAGTGATTTCGTCTAATGATGCTAATGGATCAAGTTGAATCGTTGGAAATCATTCATATACCAATCCCCAATATTGAAACTTTTGGCTTTCATCTGTTTGGTATCATGGCTAACACGAATTTTTTTCCGTTTTCTTTTGCATCTATGGAATTGTATATCACTTTATGTTTTGTTTGTTTTGGATTCTTCATATGCCTACGGGATTAAACGTAAGTATTGTGGATTCACAATTTGTTACCTTAATCCACTTGGCTGAAATGGACCTTGTCACGACCCAACCCCACTTATAAAAAACAATACTAAACCATCTGAATTATGATGCAGAAAAACCGAAGAAGTCATATATTAAAAATCTCAACAAAATATAAATAACCATAATAAATGCTTTATTAATATGAATCTCAAGTATTTACAATAATCTAATGCTAACTAAAAATAAGTTGACATAACTTATACATCATAGTATACAAACTTACAAACTAATGGAAGGTATGAATGTAGTATAATAGTAGTCTATCTTGAACCTTCTTGCATGAAGTCTAAGACGGCCTTAATGATTTATATCCTCATCTCCGAAAACATGTAAATAAACTGACAATCTAACAAAAATAATTAGAAGTGAGCTAAATGTCCGGTAAAATATATAATCATCAACAATATAACATGTATGTTCACATCAATATATCAACATGATATAACATCAAATAATCAAAATTGAGAAGACTTGAGATATCAACCATACATCCAAGGACATGCCGAACAGTAATATGAATGATAAGACCTGAAATTTTCACATAAGATCTAAGAAGATCAGATCTAAGCATCCTATCATAACTGAGGTCATAAATTAAATAGATTTATTAATAATCCGCTGTGGACCTTATTTACCACCAACCAATGGCCATTATACAAGCACCCCTAAATGACTAAATCCATCATTGCAAAATTATGGATATCCCAAGATCTGGCACATAACCAACTCATGACAATGCAATGTCCACAACCAACTCCGTGGTATACAGTTGTTTGGATATCTCACGTCAATATCAATTCAATATCACCAAAATCCAATATCTGACTGGTATCACCAAAAGCAATAGTCACATAACGATAAACATCCCACCATAATACCATGATCTCAACATCCACAGTGATACAGAAATCAGGTTTGAAAAATTTTAGACTACATCGTGATATTGCAGGTTTTATTTTTCTTGGCAATGAAATGTCTTCATATAATCTCCTCAACTTTGACTATAGTGATGAGTCAAAGGAAACAATTCCAATACTCAACTCAAGTATCAAAGAACAAAGATATGAATCCAAGAAAATAGAACAATTTCAAGACATGATAATTATCTGTGAGTTTGCCGTTCGAGCGCTGGCTCTCATACTACAGATCTCAACATTGACATTCGAACATCAGTCACACACCAATTAAATGCTGAGACACTGGAAACTTTCACTCGGGTTCAAATGAGTTAAAGTCCATCAAACACATAAAGAAATAACTAAAACTCAAAGATAAAGACTTATACAACATTTATGAAATGTTATGAATTAGATATGACAAGAATCAACTGTTAGAACAAATGGATATAACTGAAATTTGAAAGCATGTAGAAACCGAGCAAAACTTTTCTAATAGACATTTGGCGTTTGAATGTTATAGCAAATGTCAAAATCAAAACAAAAAGAAATGACTTCGAATTTGATTGATTCTTAAATATAATCAAAGGATAATATAATTAATTAAATCATTTATCATTAAACTTGAATAAATACCGTATATAGACATGAAATTAAACATTAACATGCAATTACATGCTTCATTTCCATTTTCATACCTTGTTCATTATTTCTGCCAAAGTTTCCATAATTTATGTGATTTCACTTACATAATAATGCATACTTTGAAATTATTATTCCATACTTCAAATATTAGAAGGAAACTCTTAGAATCGTATTATTTTATAATTGATTGGAAGAATTAAGAAGAGTAATTAAAACTAGAATATGTTTTACGAGGAAAGGCAAAACTAGTAAATTGAAAGATATTTATAACATCAATTCATGATAAGAACAATACTTAAATTCCAATTTACATAAAAAGAATCTACTTATCATAAATAGAATTCAATTTCATGGCATAGAAGAAGAAGAAGAAATGATTTCCAATGAAGAATTATGAACTTTCAACAACAAGAAAAATGACTTGCAACAAAAAGAAAATGACTTAAATATTAGATTCCTAATTGTTCAATCCTTTACTTGGTTCCTCCTCCACTGTTCTTCTTCTTGTTCTTGGTTCTCTAGATTTTCTCTAATCATTCTTTCTTTTTAGACTCATTGTAAGAGAATTATATATGATTTATTGTGAAAGGCAAGTCCCTCTTATATAGAGTTAGGAAAATTCACCCTTAATGCATTTTAATCAACTAAACATGACCTAACTAGGTTGGTTAATAGGTTTTCCATCCTTAACCAGCTTTGAGCAGTCACAATTCCTCTCAAATTCCGCACCAAAATTGATCTGTCAATACAACCGTCTTCTAGTGTTTTAGGGGCCATTTGAACGTGGCATCGAGCTTCACAACATATTCATAAATTCTTTACTGAAATAAACTCTAATTAATTATATATTCTAAATATTCTTTATTTATCCATAATATCATTATTTAAATTTATGCACCAAATAAATTAACTTAATCCCAAAAATTATGAATATTTTGGGCATCACAATCCTACCCCTTAAAGGAATTTCGTTCCCGAAATTAGTCTCATCTTAATCCTCAAATAATGGGACACTTTATGATCAAAATTCTGATTTCCAAAGGCCCAACAATATTCCTTCTCTGCTATACAAAGATTTCTATAAAAGCTCAATCATTGGCGTTAAATCTTCACAAAACACTCGATCCATATCCAACTTAACCCGACTTGACTATCTTCATAAAAATAATATTTGATTCATCACATGAAAATTCCATACTCTAACGTTAAAGACGATGGTAAATTAACCTGATATGTCAATTCACTCATAATATTTTGGAGGAGTAAGAGTTGAACATTCTTTCTTCTCAATCTGTGTAGCATTTTTTGATGGTGAACTCTTCAAAATTACGGAAATTTTATCATCAACTATATATTGAATTCTCATGACAACACAAGAATTCTGTTCTTTGGATTCATACATAAATAATTTACAGATTTGACTAATCATCTCCATCAATTTCCAGATATCACTGGTCAAAAATTCATTGATTGTCTATCTTCTTCAATAAATAATCAAACTTAATCTTCCATCTATAAGAATACCTCGGGAACATGATTCCCCATTACCTTGGTATATATGATTTAACAAAAATTCCTCTGAAATAATAATAAGTTCCTTATATTCTTGAGCTTCAGCATTAACCATTTTGTCCAAATATTAAAAATCAGAATGCCCTTTCAACTGTTCTTACAAATAAGAACATCGAACTAATACAAAAGAATTCTAAACTCTTGATACAATTCCTAGAATCTCAGTATACAATTCGAACATACATATCAAATATTATAAACGCTGAAAATCCTTATGACGGTACTTACTCAACCAACATGGCATTACACAATTCGGTTATCAACATGGCATTAAGAATCTTAAGTTGTTCTGAATAATCCCAATCTGCACAATTTGTCACTAGGTGACCTTATTTCCTTCTTAATATTATTGGTGAACCGTAATTTCACTTTATACAGCCTTAACCTTCTTCATCCGTTCTCGCTTGGATTAAATACTTGTATCAAGTCTAATGCGAGCAATTTCTTTAATTCAATACATCTATATGATTCAGAATACGTGTTTTAGTTCGACACTTCTTAAAGATCTCTTTTTTTTCGAAAATCTCTTATCTTCAAACATAACATAAATCACAAACTCAAGTATTTTGAAAATATCCAAACAAAGTCCATTTGGGACTTGCTTTCTGAGTCCTCTATAACTTCTTTGAATAATAATTTCCTTTCAAATCCTGATTTACTACACACTTCTCTGTAATACCTTTAAGCAACTGTAAAGGATGATATCCACTTTTCCATCCTCGAATTATCAAAAGAATGGTTAATTTCCACTGACCCTCGGTTTAAGCATATGCCATCACAATGACATTTTTGATTGATACCAAATCTCTTAATCATCACTTTATTTCAAAAGGTCTACCCATCATCTCCTTGGCTCCTTAACAAATTTCTTCTCCCAGGACCACTATCTAAAATTTTGAACATTTAACAACTCTTCTCCCCATGTGCAATGACTCCAAAATTTTAGGGCATTACAACACGGATAACTATAAATCAGAGGAAAACTTACTCCTGTAGAACTCTATTCGACCGATTCTGCAGATCATATTGTTTCTATTGCAACACACTACTGCAGTCTAATGTAAGGTGTCACAAACAATTTCAATTCATTATCTTATAGTCATCAAAAATTAAGAAGCTCCAAATATCTTTTGACATCAGGGTTTGTCCCCAAAGGCAATAATTTAATCTTTAATGAATCCTTTAGCTTGACAACTCCCAATCAGTGAAGCCTAAGGGGGTTACTACCTTCAATTTTGAATCTGACCTTCAAATTTTTGTCAACAAATTCTTCTATCAAAATCCTTGGAACGATTTCTCAGTCCCTCTTCACTTGTTGATATATCCTCAAAGAAAACTCAAATATGATTGGAACAATATGAAGATGAAGTGATCCCACTACAACTTGAAGTCTGCTGTGTTGTGTCAACAAATGTTGTCAATGTATAGAGCAGTGCTTTGACTCGAGTAATGTCTTTGGACGTTGTTGTCCTCAATTCACAACTTGTGATTATCAGAGTGCAAAACGATATTTCAGAATCACTAGACATTTTGCTGTTGATTTGTCAGTCTTCACATCTTGGCAGCGATACATGTTTTTGATGGTGATGCCGTCTGCTCCTCTGTGGTTGAGACAAAATTGTATCAAACTATTCTTCTTCAAAAACAACTTTGGAGTTCTTCATGATTATGTGAAAGATCCAATGAATCATGCAGTGAACAATTGTTGCAACATCTTTAATTCATTTTGCTTTGCTAACTCCATTTAGT
Source organism: Nepenthes alata (assembly GCA_028571085.2). Lineage (NCBI taxonomy): Eukaryota > Viridiplantae > Streptophyta > Magnoliopsida > Caryophyllales > Nepenthaceae > Nepenthes > Nepenthes alata. The sequence goes on along the minus strand of JAOVVI020003334.1, from coordinate 13,752 downwards.
AGGGGGTTTTTAGAAGTTAATGTCGTCCTTGCAAGTCATTTCATGATGAAGTCGATCTTCTGCTTGACATTTGTCTTGGCAGTTCTTCTGAAGAAATATCTAAAGATCCTTGAATAACTTAATAGTCTTCAATCTTCGATTTGTCGATCTTGTAGTAGTCTCGAACTTTGAAATCTTCAGCAGCCACTCCACAACATGTAACACAAATCACTAACTCTATCTATACTGAAATCTTATTCTAAACTATTTCCTCTCAAATATGATCTAATAGAATAATAAATAACATCTCAGCCTACAATCAACATCCGAAAATCATCACCCAATAAGATTCCTAGATTCCTTTCTAGACTATCTTCCTCAAAATAGCATCACAAAATCCACCACTTGAAATTCTCTCTCTGGGAAACCTCATACTGATTCAAAGGCCAACCTTAGAACAACATTATATTGATAGACCTAGAATCATCCAAACAAAGACTAAGTCCTAAGTACTCAACCCAGTAAATCAGACTTAGACTTTTCTAGAATGACTCTAAGTCCTCAAACACACTGAATCATCTAATGTCCTCCAACAATCATCAATATCTGAACCATCAAAATCTCTATCAAGCTTCTAGAGTTCTCTCTCTATTGTTCTTGCATGTTGCAACTCAAAGACTCCTGAAATTTTCAGCCTATTTTAAATCCCATATCCATTCAAGTATTTTGCACCTAGAATATCAAGTGTCCTAAGTCCCAAACATACTGTCAACCTTAGACTTAAGGTCTCTCCTAAAGTACAATTCCAAAATACCTAGTGAATCTCCTAATATTTCTCAAATGTCATTGATTTTTAAATCTTCAAGTATTCATACAGAATCTTATTTCTCTGATATCATTTTGTCACGACTCAACTTGACTTATCAAAGACAATACTAAACCATCCGAATCATGATGCACAAAAGCCATATCTCGAAATCCTAGGCAAAATATAAATAATCATAATAAATGCTTTATTAATTCGAATCAAAGCATTTGCAACAATATAAAGCTAACTAAAAATAACCTGATATAACTTCTACTTCATATTGTACAAATTTAGAAACTAATACAATATATGAATATAATCTAATATTAGTCTATCTTGAACCTTCTCGCCAAAAACCAAGATAGCCCCACCAATCTATATCCATATCTCCAAGAACATGCAACTAAACTGATAGAATCCAACAAAATAATTAGGAATGAATTAAATGGCCAGTACATTATATCATCAACAATATAACATTTGTATGCTCTTATCAATATATCAATATGATATAACATCAAATAATCAAGAGTGAGAAAACTTGAGATATTAACCATACATAAAAGACATGCTGAACAACAACATGAAGGATAAGACTTTGAAATTTTCATGTAAGATGCAAGAGCACCTAATCTAACTGTCCGATCATAATTGAGCTTGTAAACTCAATAGATTTACCAACAATCTTCTGTGGGCCTTATTCACCACTGACCAAAGACTATTGTACTAGCATCTCCAAATGACTGGGTCCATCATTGTGAGATTACAAACATCCCAAGATCTTGGACGCAACCAGCTCATGACAATGCAATGTCCACAACCAATTTAGTAGTATGCAATTGTTCCAATGTCTTCCATCGATATCAAACTGATATCAACAAAATTTTATATCCAACTAATATTGCTAAAAGCAATGGTCGCATAATTGTAAGTATCTTATCATAATATCATGACCTTAATATCCACCATGATACGGAAATCAGTCTTGAAAAACTAAAAACTATATTACAGTATTGAAAGTTTCATATTCTTTAACACCGTGATACCTTCATATAATTTCCTCAGCCTTTACCATAATCATGAGTCAAAGGTTCCAGTATTTGACTCGAGTATCACAAACCAAAGATCAGAATCCAAGAAAATAAAACAATTCCAAAACTCGGATAACAATATGAGAGTCTAGCATTTGAGTGTTGGCTCACACACTATAGAACTAAACACTATCGTTCAAACATTGGTCGCACACCAATCAAACGTCAAGAGACGGGAAACTTTCATTCAGTTTCCAATTGAGTAAATTCCATCAAGCTTAGAAAGAAATGACCAAAACTTAAAGATCAAGACTTATACAACATCAAAGAAGTGTTATGAATCAAATATAACAAGAATTAACCGTTAGAATCAATTGATATAACCGAAATTCCAAGAAATGCAGAAATTGGACAAAATTGTCCCAATAGACACTTAGTATTCAAGCGCTGCAAAATGCCAGAATAGAAAAAACAACTTTGAATTCAATTATTTTTTTAATATAATCAAAGGATAGGATAATTAAATCATCTATCATTAAACTTGAATAAAAACCATATATAGACATGAAATTAAACATTGACATACAATTACATCATTTCATTTTTATTCCTTGTCCTTCATTTCTTCCAAAGTTTTCATAATTTATGTAATTCCACTTACATAATAACATGTACTTTGAAATTATTATTCTGTACTTCAAATAACAGAAGGAAGCTCTAAGAATCATATTCTTTTATGATTAATTGGAAGAATTAAGAAGAGTAATCAAAACTAGAATATGTTTTTCAAGAGAAGGCAAAACTAGTAAATTGAAAGATATTTGAATATTATGACTTCTGTTCGTTATAAGAACACTACTTAATTCCAATTTACATAAAGAGGATCAACTTATCATGAATAGAATTCAATTTCAGGATAATTGATTTCCAACAAAGAATTATGAACTTTCAACAAGAAAAATGACTTACAACAAGAAGAAAATAACTTACAACAAGTAGAAATGACTTAAGTATTAGATTATTAATTGTTCAACCTGTTACTTGGTTCCTCTTCAGCGGTTCTTCCTCTTGTTCTTGGTTATCTGGATTTTCTCTAATCTTTTCATCTTTTTAGATTAGTTGCAAGAAAATTGTATATGATTTATTATTAAAGACAATTTCCTCTTATATAGAGTTAGGAAATTTCCACTTTAATGCATTAAACTAAACATGACGTAACTAGGTTGGTTAACAGGTTTTCCATCATTATCCAACTTCCAGTGGTTACAATATCAACCTTCTCTCAAATTCTGCACCTAAAATTGATTTGTCAATACAACCATCTTCTGGCGTTGAGGGCCTTATTCAAATGCGCATTGAATGTCACAATAGATTATCAATTCTTCACCGAAATGAACTCTAATTAATTCTATAGCCTAAATATTCTTAATCCATCCCTAATATTATCATTTATATTGGGGCATCACAAGCCCCTTTAGGATTGATTTGCAGTTTATTTGATTTTTAATATTTATTAATTAATGTTTTTTAGATTGAAAATTTCTTAGATCTTATAGGCATTAAACTAAAACTTTAAAGTAAAATATGATTGTCTAATATTATTATCAACCAAATAAAAAGTCATTTTTATGTATCAATTCTTATGTTTACCATTAGTGGGCGGTAGGTATTTTTGGTATGTTGGGAGATTATCGTTGTGAAACCCTACACCTACATAGCATTTGCAGGTAAAAGAGTAACCGAATGGCTAAGGCTAATACATCAGCAGCTTTATCCTACTTTAAATTCTAAATCCTAGTCAAGACAGATTGAAAATTATTCCATAGTAACATATGTATTGTTCTTTACATTGCCAGAGATGGGTGAGAAAGTCCAACCACCAAGTCGACCAGTTCGTCTAAATGAGAGGATTCTTTCATCCTTATCTCGGAGATCAGTTGCAGCGCATCCTTGGCATGATCTTGAACTCGGTTGGACAAACAGAAATAATTTTAGCATTCTCACTATAAAAATGGAAAATGGGCAGTATTATTAAATAGATTATATTGTGAATCATGCTTGCAGGACCTAATGCACCTCATATAATCAATTGTGTAAGTGTTCTCTTCAGCCTAATTTATCCACCTAATTTTGGATTGAAAGAAAATGCAAAAATGGGATGCCCATTCTCAGTGATCTGATAGATGTTTCTTTGTCGATATAAATGTGTAGCTATGGTAAAATTGTATATTGCTAAGGTCCTCCCACCTCATTAGGCTCCCCGTAAACCCAACGGCCATGATTTGAAGTTAAGCTGATGAATAGTAGAGATTGAATCACTTAAATAGCTATTCAATCTTCACAATTCTTTCGTCTAGTTTCTAATCTTAACTGCTAGGTTCACAAGGAGCCTAATGAGGTAGAAGGTTCTTAACAGTTCTCGGTAGAATCATCATTCAATGAGGAAAATGAGAAGATTAAGTTATCTTTTTCCTTATTTGCTTTGTCTTTCTCAGGTTATTGAGATAACAAAGGGCAGCAAGGTCAAATATGAACTGGACAAAAAAACAGGACTGATAAAAGTATGAAGCAATTGGCAGCCTCTTTGTCATGCTTTCTTCTTTCACACTAAATGGAAAATGCATAGTTTTGATATGCGATTTGTAGCAAGCGAATACATAATTTTGATATGCGATTTGTAGCAAGCAAATACATAGTTTTGATATGCGATTTGTAGCAAGCAAATCCTGCTTTTTTCAGATTATTATTATTGATCCTCATTTTGAATATTCCAAATGCTCTAAATATCTTCTCATTGCAATATATCTTTAGGTCGATCGTATCCTATATTCGTCAGTGGTCTACCCTCATAACTATGGTTTCATCCCACGCACGTTATGTGACGACAATGATCCCTTGGATGTCTTAGTCCTCATGCAGGTAATTTTACGTGCATGATTATAGAAACTTGTTTCTTCAATTTATAAGCCCCCCTAGCATGGATTTCCAATGAAAAATACTACTCCTACAAGTTTACTACCACCCTGCAGAAAGATATGATATTGCACTTGTTGAGTGGTCTTTTTAGAGCAAACCCACATAAACAAGTGACACATCATCATTTTTGATAAAATTGTTGTGAATTTGTAGTATGATTAGTATTTTTCATTCCCAATTATCTTGAATAATGAAAATTTCACTGTGCATTGTGTATCAAAATGGAAGTTATTTATGCCTTCTGTAGCTCATTTGATTGATATTGTGTATAGGAGCCAGTTGTCCCGGGTTGTTTTCTGAGGGTAAAACCCATCGGGCTAATGCCCATGATCGATCAGGTACTCCCCGACCTCACAATTATCGATATCTTGGAATCGTTCTCCAGTAATTCGTACATCCTGATAATTCGTGCTGTAAACTACAGGGAGAGTCGGATGATAAGATTATAGCAGTGTGCGCTGATGATCCCGAGTATAGGCACTATAATGACTTTAAGGAGCTCCCCCCTCACCGGCTTGCTGAGATCCGTCGCTTCTTTGAAGACTGTATCCTTTAATGTGGGCCCACATAACAGGAAAAAGACACTAATAAAGGGGAAAAAAAAGCGGACTAATAAGTGTTGTATCAGTATTTCTATGGAGTCGTAGTAAACTTAGTCGAAGAGTAGTACTTTTGTTGTGGTTTTATGCAATCTCTTTCTCGGGTTCTCCTCTTAACTACCGACAGACAAGAAGAATGAGAACAAAGAAGTTGCAGTCAATGATTTTCTACCTGCATCTGTCGCTGTAGAAGCTATCCAGCACTCAATGTAAGTAAATGCCCTTTGGTTTCCTCCAGTCACCATTGTAAGATTTGTTTAAGCATCTCTTGGTGGTGTGCAGGGATCTCTATGCTGAGTACATTATGCACACGCTGACGCGATAGGTTCCCCAGCTGCATTTCGACTGCCCTCAATAATAGACTGAAGATGGTCTTCTACAAGGTGTGGCAATTGCCAGATGAATTTGAACGTTTGCTACTAACTTTTGTTACAGAACATATAAATTCATATGTTATTTTCCTTCATTTTTTTCCTTCTAAACTCCTCAAGATTGTCTGTATGGATGTGGTGATAATAAATGGTTGACGCGTGAAGTTTGAATAAAATAATTATTTATCCTTGTTTATTATCTCAGATGAAATTTTGGCTATGAGGGAGACCATGGTTTGGATGTGGGTCAGAGCAACTACGTGATGCTCTAGTATTTAATAAGTTATTACGGCTTAAAAAGCAATTTTACTGTTTGTCTTTTCCTTCTCATTTACATCCATTACGCTACGATTTGAAGGGTAATGGTTTTTTTTTTGAAGAGGTAAAATATTTGTAGTTTTATCCACTGCTTGAAAATGTGATAATACAAAACAGTCTTTTGTCATTGCATGAAGATTCTCCTCTCCTCTCCTCTCATGCATGTATGATATAATACCAACATGTATTTGTTCATGATTCTCAAAGAATAGCAAGTTCGGACCAAATCGCCATTGTATTAGCAGCAGCGGCAACAAGGTGACGGGTGGTAGCAGCAGCAGCAGTACGGTGTTAGTGGTGGCAGGCGAGATGCATCTAAGAGTTCAGTCCTTTTTAAAAAGTGCATTTGTAACTTACAATATAAAATACATGTAAGTGCACTGTGCAAAAATAATAACCGGAAAGCACAATGAACAGAAAATATTTCAAATATTTTGGATTGATTGTTCAAATGCCAAATAAAAATGTTAGATCAGATAGAGAAGTGCTACAAACGTCCAATACAATCAAAGAACACCGCTCAAACTAGAGTAGATTTTACCCTAATTAGTCTATATACAGCTGAGTGCTGAGCGACCAGATATCAATATGTCTTAGGCTCACGGATTGATGGTCACGAATTTAATTCTTGCTACTGCGTGTCTGGATTCACTTGGTGCAGGGTCCTTAGAAATGAAGTTACGCACTCAAAGTTTGGCCAAAACCCTCAAAATAGGGGCAGAGATTTTTCTTTATTGTCACAATAAATGGATATTATTCCTAACATGCCCCATTTTTCATAGAAACTATCTCTGTACAAGCACAATACACACTGAAATTGTCAGCAAAACTACATTTAACCGATGACAGAATCAGGAATAAACCCTCATAGAAGAAGAAAGTGCAGACAATCTATGAAAACTTCTACATATTTTAACAGCTCCGAGAAGATCCTGAAGCCGCTTGCAGCTATCGAACCTCAAAAACCTCAATAATTCAATAGAAATAACACAGGAATGGAGTACAGTAGCTTTGATTGGAGGAGAAATGATCTTCACTCTCTCTTCTGGCAACACAGAAGAACTAACCAGATCAAGGTGACCCCGTGACTCCAGGAAAGAGTTCTGATATTTTATTGAAGACGTCCATAACCTGAGAAAATCAAAAATAATTATGGAAATGTGATTTTCTTCATAATATATAAATACAGCAATAATATAACCAAAATGAAAATAACATGTAAGCAATCAAGCAAAACAATCACCCAACATGTACATGATTATGGACAACAGAGGCCACACCGCACACAAAGGGAGCCAACGCAGTGGAAAAAAGCATCAATATCAGCTATATCAGACATGGATGAAAATATCAATATCTGTATTAGTCACGGCCAATATCAGTACCGGACATATCGGATAATATGCATTGATATCATTATTAGAAGAAAAAAAATGTTTACAAATCGTGAACCAGTAAGATTGCATTGACTAATATGACAATATATCAAATACTGTCACAGTATAAGAAAGAAACTATCAGTCAATATTTACATCTATGGTACTATAAGTGTACTATTGGTATTGGACGGAAATTTATTTGGCGAATTGGAATCTAGGGTGCCAATAGCAACTATCATAAGTGTACTATGATATTTTCGATATATCAGTTGCTATTGGCACCCTTATATATATATATATATATCAACTAATATTGCGATACACTGCTAATATGGAGACAATACATTAATATTGTGAGGAAATACTAATATATATTGGCCGATATTTATATCAACAGGATTTTGCAAGTTGAAATAGTACAATTATTTACTAAAAGAATCAAACATGTCAAGAAAAGACTCTCTTAGTTGTACCTCCTTGTCGTTTTGATATTTGGCAATACTCAACGGATTTTGAGAGCACTGCAAGAGTAAGAAAAAACAGAGTCAGAAAGATTTAACTCAAACAGATGAGAGAATTCGGAGGGGTGCATACATCCATGATGGCTGCCTGAACTCTGGGATTTTGAAATGCCATAGCAACATCGGGATTGGCCATGATTTTTGAAATAACCTCTTCAGGTGTAAGACCAATTTGATCTGCAAAACAAGAACAAATGCAGCCAATTTGGATGAACATATTGAAAATAATATTTGTATTGGTCACCATCATATTAGTATGGGTCGAAGAAAGTGATACATATCGGTATCAGACGCATCGGACACGATTTTTGTGCCGATAAGAACCTAGATGGCAAATATCGGTCAATTTATCAAAAAAGGCAATGATTCGGCGATAACATTTAGACACATTTTAGATGTCCTTAAATAACGTAACATTTCATCCATTCATTCATAGTACTAGAACCACATAAGAATAAATAGGGAGATGAGATGTCACGTCATAGTAGGTAGATAAACGATGGCCATGTATGTTTCTGCTCCGATGAGGAAGGTTTGGATCTTTCAATCTTATGTTGTGAGGGATTTGACCTATGTTAGGTCCATATAATACCACAGCTTTTGGTGTTCTATGCATTACTTTATCAAAATATATTGGGTGTATCACGATATTTTATTACATGAAAGAAACTAATGAGATATTTAACACATGTTTTTCATCATCATTCATTCATTTCCAAATGCAGAGAGTAATAACCAGAGATCATATCCAGGAGACTTGTGAACAAGAATAGGAAGCAACTATTCCAGCCAAAAAAGAATGAGATTGTAGAATTTTGACCATCTGCGTCAGTGTACAAAAGGCATCCTAGTGCACGAGATTGTCATATCATGTGGTCTGGTGAGGGTTATAAATACACAGTTCTATCTTTGACATTACAGAGAAATTATTTTCATAGTTTAAACTTGTAACCTCTATGTCACAATGTATAATAAAAATATGGAATCAAATTAGAGATGAAAAAGTGGAATCCCTCCACATTATATTTCTACAGAAAAAGACACAGCAAGCAGGTATTCATAGCTTTCAACAGTGCAGCAATCAATACTTTCTTCATTTAAAGAAATTGACTCAATTATAATATCCCCCAAAAAATCTATCATCCAGAAACTCACCAAATTGCTGTTTGACTTCAGGGCTGCTGAGATCAAAATTTTTCAAGGTATCCATCATGCGGTTGTCCCATTCAGCGCTTCCCCCCATGTTATTTCTGTGTAAATGTGATCATCATAAACATGAAACAATAGCAATAACAGAAATTTAGGTTGCAGATAGCAACTTAAAACCAATGACTCAGACGAAATGCAGCCATAATAAGGTGGGAAAATTATATAAAGAAGAATGAAAAGGAGCAGCAGCAGCAGAAATTGAAAAAGTAGTAGTTACTAGTTGATTGAATCATAATCCTCTATTAAATTTGAACGATCAGAAAACACAGACGTATAAATTGCAGCTGCAGGGACCCAGTAGTAAGATTGGAACCATGATAAAGCACTTTGGCAAGGAACAATGAGAAACCTGTAGAGTCCAAGGCAATTATCTCCAATTCCCAGAATGGCATTTTTCTCCCAGATGAGGAAGTAAGATTTTAAAGTTTATCATTTGGACCTTTTAATTCGTAAATGTGGATCTTGGACAGTTGTTGATTTTTTTTCTCAGTTGGTTCTTCCATAACTTGTGCTTGGAGCTGGGATATAAGCCATCGCTCACTTGAAGTGCTTGAAATAAAAAAAGGGAAATTGTAAACCCGAAGTGGAGATGCCTCCCAAGAGAGATCATGGATCATGATATTTTAGTGTATTTAATATAATACGATCGGATAACGGGGACATTGAGAAAACTTAAACAAGTTGTCAGCACAAAGATTGAACTCTACTGTTGCAGTATTTTGTTGGAAATAACTAAGCCAGCCTATTTCCCAACAATAGAACTAAAATAAAACAAGAAAAAAAATAAAAAAAGGACAATCGACATTAAGGTAATATCGAAAGCAACAGAACCACCAAAAGCAGACAAGGTGAAGTAGAAACTCACAGCATATCTTGCAGCTGCTGAGAATACTGCGGATTTTGTAGCATCCCTGGTATTATGGATTTGTAGTCATCCCAGAATCAAAAAGGTGAAATTTGCAGAAAATTAGAGTTATAAATTAGCAATAATACAACTATGAACTAAGGTATAGAAAGGAAATAGCTGCAGAGGTACCCAATTGATTTTCTTTATTGAACAATTACTAGAGACTGTATACGTAATTGTCAAGTCGTAATCAACTCCAAACAGTACATAAAGATCATAATGTGATGCTGGACATAATTGATGCAAGATGCAACCACTGAATCAATGGAGCAGAACACTGCCTGTTAATTTATCTACGTGCAAATGATAAATTTTAAACTAGCTCAACTCTGCATACAAACAACAAACTTCAAGGCATTATGGGCACAAATTATATGATTACTTTTGCTATCAAGCCATATCATAGATAAAAGGTTATCAGATTATGGACTGACATTTAAACGTTGCTGGATTTCTCATCTCCTCTGGTAGGTACCTGCAAATATTTTAAAAAAAAAATTAGAGGCTGTCTTCTTGCACTGCTCTTATGTGAATTACATGTTTCTTTTTCTCACCCCTCACCAAAAAGCAAAGGCACATGAAACAATTCACTGTACATAGAACACTATGCGGGCAACATAAATTTTGTCCTTATAAGATTATTACATCAAAAGTAGGTGAAGCTTTTTGTTCGCAGTTGAAGCCTTGAGCCTGGAGGAAAGTCAAGCACGATGGGGTATTTTAACGTTGTCTTGCAGATTAGAAGAACAAACAGCATATCATTAAAAAGTGTTCCAGTAACCTCCGATTCAAAGCATCTTATAACATAACTGGCCATGAAATGTGCAGCGTAGGATGACTAAAACAAGAGAGAGAAAGATGGGCAAAGATGTCAATTCAATGCCAATCTCATAGAACACAATTGCAAAAGCAAGAACTACTCAGGTTTCATGATAAATAGGCAGAAGCTATATTACGGATAAACCATCTTCTGCACGGTGGGATCTTCCATCATTTTCTCCAAAGCTTCCACTGTCAAGATGGAGCCTGTTTTTTCTGTCAGCAAATAGATAGGGTCTCACTTAAATCGTTCCATAAAATTAGAAAAGGGGAAAAAGTATGAAAAACTAAAAACTGTAAAAGAAGATAATATGGAAATGGAAGTGGCTGGAAACAGGACCGGCATAACGAACAACAAAGTCATTTTATGAGTGAAGCTGATTAAGTGTTTTTATTCAAACCTTTTTATTTGTTACATCATTTTTTTGTTGGAGACAAGGAAAGGAAATAGATCTAAGGGGAGGAAAGATGAGGAAGGAAAATCAGATTCTGTAAATAATTTAAAATTTTACCTATGAAGTCAACAAATTAAGCTCGGAATCACAATGTACTGGAATACCTGAATTTGTTACTTACCAATAAATACAAATAAATAAATAAATAATACCCTATGGAATCTGCATCTTTTGATATGGCAAATAAAGATCAAAATAACCTAAACTGTTCTGATAGCCTGCTGCAGCAGCACTTATAGATAGTCACACATATATTGGCTAATATATTACATATTGACTAATATTTCATTCTATGACTGAGATCCTTAGAACCAAAGTTGAATATTCAAATAAAATCTTTTTGCTCCCTAAATAAATGGATCATAATTGCCAAGGACTAATCCCATGCAGTCGCTCATCACAGCCAGTAAACTGTCCAGTACACAATCATACAACAGTATCCTTCAGATTGATAGATTGATAAAATATATAGCAACTTAGCAAGTAAAAGAAAAATATAACTTAAGATATATAGACAACTGGCACAAGGAAAAATGAAAAGTGAAAAAAAAAAAACCAAACTAGGACAAACAAGTAGTTGCTGCTATGCGATAGGCAACTTTTATGTTCTAGGTAATAAGTCAATGCAACTTATTGGGCTAGAAGCACTCGATCCACGAGGAAATAAAACAACAACTTCAGTCCATGAGGAAGGCCCAATTCTGAAGAGAAAATTAATCTAAACTCAATAGATCTAAGATGTACTCAAAACTTCCTTGTAAACAGAAAAAAACATGGAGAAAATCTGATATTTCTTTTGCATCATAGAATAATAATCAAGCTCAAAAAGAAGACTAAACCAATTCTAGATCAAAATTTGAACAGAAGAAGCTTAACATGCACGACAACTAGTTTATTGAATCTAAAGGGTATATGTAAACATAATGGTTTCAGTGACATGTTTCCAACAAAAAAAATATATATTTCTTGTAAAAACTTTAACTAATTATATGACTTACGAGTAGATTGAGGCTCCCCAGGAGCAGCAGCACCAGCCTGAGAAGCTACTCCATTTTGTGTGGCCTGCATAAGTAATGCCAGTCGCCAGATAAACTCTAGAGGCAGGAACAGCACAAATATGGCTTTGGCTGCTTATTACTTACTTTTTCAGCATATTTAGCATCCTTGAATGATCTTGATGCAGATGAATCTTCGAAGTTGTTGAATGGGCTTTTCTGAAACGTTTCTTCGGGAGAAACATCTACAAAGGCTGCAATTGAAATCTCATCAAACTTATTTTATAAAAACCAAAATTTCATCACACAGATTGCCAATTCCATTGTAATACCTCATGGACTAGAGTTCTGAAATTCACACAGCAAAGACAGTCAATTGCCATCAAAGGTTCAGCCGCCAATTTTATTAGAGAGGATTAACACAATATTAATATGATTAGAGAAATCACCAAGCAGCATAACACATTCCTTCTATCTAAAGAAATCTGAAGAAAATATTTTGATTTCTATTGCCTACTTTTGTGGATGAAATACATTGAGCAGCATATAAAAAAAATTCCAGGATAGATTGATGGTTACCATATTTTTTCTGTTCTGCTTTAGGTTCTGCATTATCTTTGACAGCAGCGGTCTGTGCGGCTTCTAATTTAGTTGCAGAGGCATCTACTGTTACAGTGGCTTGAGAAGCAGGAGAAGATGGAGAAGCAGCTAGGCCTGGGAAAGTAGTCGGCCCAGGAGAGGTAGCTGGTGCGGCAGCAGATGGGGAAGTTGAGCCCATTGAAAATGCAGGAGGACTAAACTGGTTATTTTGGGAAGTCATCTGGCCCATCAAAGTGTTGAAAGCTTGTTGCATAGCATATTTCTGAAAGAATATCAAATTTCAATTTTTGAAAGATAAATATGGGAAAAGAAACAATTGCAATGTCATACAAGAGAGATATGAAGGCCAAATGTTCCAAATTGGATAGTAATCTCGCCTCCACATCAACCCTCTCCCCACCCCCCAAAAAAAATATTAAAAAAATAAAGGCACTTCTAGACAAGGATTGAAGTAGATGCATGACAAAATAAGTTACCTAAGTGGGTCTGCAAAACAGACTGCGTGATATGGCTAAATATTAGATTAATATCCAAGCTGTAGGCAAACATGGAAAAGGGGAAAGATGAATGATGTCAATGACTTCTTTATCACTGTTTAAGCAACTTCTCAAAGAAAGCTAGATATTAGAAACAATAAGTTTTTTCTTTTTTTTTAATAAAAAGATAAAAAGTAGCCGTTTGTTGTTTGTTTGGGGGCGGGTGTGGGAAGGGGGTTATCAGTTCTGGTATCAGAGTAATTGGACACTACCTCCACCTTCCTTTGCACCCAAATTTTACCAAATTGG
>JAOVVI020003333.1:0-19259 GCA_028571085.2 Nepenthes alata | reverse complement strand
AGACCAAGTCTCTAATGTCAAATTGCCTCGCTTTTACTTTCATGTCGTAATAATGAACGATTCGTTTTTGGTAGGAAGCTATCCTCATCCTGGCAGAGTCAAGGGCTTCCTCCAGGAAGTCTAGGTGTTACCAAATCTTCTGGGAGTTGCCAAGTGGATCGAAGGTTTCAACCCTAAGACTTGGGAGCTCAATCTCAACCGGTATCACAGCCTTAGTCACATAACAGAGGCTGAAGGGTGTCTATGAGTTGATTCCATAGGAGTTGTCCAGTATGACCATAATATAGAGGGTTGTTTGTCGACTCATGAGTTCCCTATGTCATCCAACTTGGTCTTTAGACTGTGCAGTAGTGTCCGGTAGGTGACTTATTCCTACCCGTTGCCTGGGGCTATGCTATCTAAGTGTGAACCAATATGATTTCCAAATTGGTACAATACTTGGTGAACCATTTTTTTAAAAAATGGGTTCCATTGTCAGTCACAATGACCTCAAAAATGCCAAACCTTCTCATTATGCATTGGTGGACGAATTCCATGGTATTGTGCTCGGTGATCTTGGCCAGCGGGACAGCTTCAACCCATTTGGTGAAGTAGTCTATGCCCATGATAATGAACTTTCATTACCCAGTCGTGATAAAAATGGGCCGAGAATATCGAGCCCCCATTGCACGAAGGCTAAGGAGCTTGGAGGGATCTCAGCTCCGCAGGTGGCTGGTTGTGAAGATCGCTATGGTGTTGACAATTCTCGCACTTCTTCACAAACTCCAGGGTGTCATTCCTCATTGTTGGCTAGTAATATCCCTAGCGCGTGACTTTGAATGTTAGGTTCTTACCGTCAATGTATGATCCACACATCTCGAGGTGGACTTTGCTTAAAGCGTAGTCGTCCTTCTCAGGGGTAAGACACCAAAGATATGGAGTCGAGTATCCTCGGTGTTATAGCCTTCTTTTGATTATAGTGCACCAACTAGCCATCATTTTGATCTGCTTAGCCTCATCTGCGCTCTCCGATAGTGTACCGTCTGCTAGATACTTTTAGGATGGCATCATCTAGTTCTTATCGTCGAAGACTTGCATTGCTCCTGTTCCTTTATGTTGGGAGTGCTCAAAACTTTAATTATGTCCCTCGAGTACTGTTCTGGAGTTTTAACCGCCACCACTCTAGCAAGCAGGTTGGTCTTCCAGTTCTCAGTCTTGGCGATGTGGACTAGATACAACTTATCAATTCTCCGAATTGTTTCCTCCGCCTTAGCCAGGTATCTTGCTAAGAAAGGGTTTCACTCCTCGAAACTTCCGTTGATCAGGTTAATGACCAGTCTGAGTCACTGTAAACTGTCAGTCACTTAGTTGAGCACTCTTTGACTTGTCACAATCCGGCTAACAGGGCTTCGTACTCGATAACATTGTTGGTGGCTGAAAAATCAAGCTTCAGGGAGTATTTCACCTCAAACTCGTCCGGGGTCCTCAGGACCACTTTGACATCGCTGCCTGAATTGGTTGATGAACTGTCCACGTTGAGGACCCACTTTGGCTCTTCTAGGTGGTGGTCTATGTCCTCAGCGTAATGCTCATCGATTATTGGGGTCGTGATCTCGACGATGAAGTCAGCCAGGGCCTACCCCTTGATGGTTGGCTTGGGCCAAAATTTGATATTGAACTCTCCCAACTCAATGACCAACTTGACCAGTCGTTTGAAAACATCAGGTTTCTGAAGGATGCACTTCAACAGTTGGTCGGTCAGGATGACCACATGGTGAGCCTAGAAATAGGGCCTCAACTTTCGGGCCAACAAGACGAGTGCAAGAGCGAGCTCTTAGCACGTCGGTAGCGTGTCTCTACGTCGGTCAACGTTTTACTCACGTAGTTGACCGGCTGTTGTGCATCAAAATCCTGGCATATCAGAACAGAGTTAAGAGTCGCTTCTGATACCACCAGGAAGAGGTACAACTCTTCTCCATTTCTTGGTCACGTCAGTAATGGTGGACTGCCTAGGTACTACTTCAGCTCTTTGAAGGCGGTTTGGCACTCCTCCATCCACTGAAAATCATTTGCCTTCGTCCCCTTAAAAGCCTTGAAGAAGGGCTGATACTTGTCTCCTTACTTGGTCAAGAAGTGGGACAGCACTGTCAATCTTCCTATTAGACTTTGGACATCATTGATACTTAGTGGTGGAGACATGTCTATAAGGGCCTTGATCTTCTATGGGTTTATTTTGATCCCTCACTGAGAGACGATGAAACCTAAGAATTTTTCTGAGGACACTCTGAAGACACACTTGGTAGGATTCAACTTCATCTGGCATGCACGAAGTACCGTGAAGGATTCAGCAAGATCGTGAATATGGTTACTAGTGGTTTTGCTCTTGACGAGCATGTCGTCTACATACATCTCCACATTACGACCAATCTACTTTTCGAACATTTTGTTCAGAAATCTTTGGTAAGTAACATCCATATTCTTCAGACATAAAGGCATAACCTTGTAGCAGTAGGTGCCTTGATCGGTCATGAAAAAGGTGTGCTCATCGTCCGTTTGGCTCATCTTGATTTGATTGTAGTTTGAGTACGCCTCCATGAAACTTAGCAGCTCGTGTCTAGAAGTTGAGTCTACCAATAAGTCAATTTTGGGTAAAGGGAAGTTATCCTTTGGGTAGGCTTTGTTAACATTAGTGAAGTTGACGAAACATCCGCCATTTAATGTTATTTTTTTGACCAGGATAACGTTGGAGAACCAATTCGGATACTGGACTTCCCTAATAAATCTGACATCTAGTAGCTTCTTCGCATCTTCCCAGATGGCTATGAGCTTCTCAATGGAGTGGTTCCTTCGCTTCTACTTGATGGGATTGCGATCCGAATCGAAACCCAACTTGTAGACAATTACTCAAGCCGGAATCTTTAGCATGTCAGTGGGCGTCCACGCAAAAATATTCACGTTCTGCCTCAAGAAAGCTATCAGCTCATCACGTAGGAGTCCGACGAGTGAGCCCCCTATCTATATACACCTCTCTGGGTCCTCTGGATTCAACGGTATGAGGTCGGTGGCTTTGTCGGACTGCACCTGCTGCGGGGTCACTTTGTCTCGATGGTCCAACTCTCCTACAGGCTTCTCGCTACCACCTGGGGCCACCTACAACATGTACATTCATCTAGTCACTTGATCACTCAACACTTCACCAATACCATATGCTATTGAAAATTTTATTTTCAAATGCAGTATTGAGGTGACGCTCCAAATGCTGCTAGACATAGTCAGCCTAGGGTGGATTGTATATGAAGCACATGTCAACAACCATGAAGGTGAGTGTGTGACTCACCATCCTGCAGTACGCGCCCAGGGTGACTTCTAACTGTATCGTCCATTGGACGGCCACTGGTTTGTTATCTAGGCCATACAGTGGCCCTTCGACCAATTTTAACTGATTCTTTTTGAGCCCTAACTTAAAGAACGTATCGAAGTAAAATAAATTATTAGAACTTTCATTATCCATGAAAATTTATTTCAGTTTGTAGTCCACAGTACCGTCTGAAATGAGTACAGATACAACTAGAAAATAATATATGGATAAATTACATGTGTCATATCGTTTTTACTAAAACAAATGACATTTTTCTCCACACTTTAGTTTTTGTATGCACCTTGCCTCTCATTGTGATCTGCTTGGTGGGTCTTGAGCGGCCTGGTGGTCACCATGTTGATCACACCGGCCGCAACCTAGTTCCGTGGCTGGGGTTGATTGGATCCTCCATCACTTGAGGCACCGAAACTCTACCCAGGGTTCCTCAAGAACCCGGTGAGGTGGCCCATCCAGATCAGCTCCACAATTTTCCACTGGAGGGACTTGCATTTCTCTATGATGTACCCCGGAGATCGATGAAAATCGCAGTATTTAGCTAGATCTCCTCTCTCCGTGTTCTTCAATGACTTTGGCCACTTAACAAACTTTTCACCACGATCTGTATGAGGACGTTGGCCTGTGTGTTATTCAGTGGATTCAGGTTAACGAGCCTGTACTTCTTCTGGTCCAGTGCTCTAATCCTGAATTGCTTCCAACGGGGATTGTTGCTGTTGGCATTCTTCCTCTTTCATTCGGTCGAAAAAGAGCGAGGTTGGTCGGTCCTCTCTGGACGCTTTGCCTCGTTGGCCTCCTCAGCGGTCATGTATGCTCAAATAATGGTGTCCACTTTTTGAAAGGTCTGTGGGTTCTTATGGTCTCGGTGTTTGAAGAAATCGCCCGACCCTGACACAGAGATGAAGCTGCCAAACTTCATCTCTTCGGTGAGCTTGGGGATTCTTATATCTTCCGCCATGTACTGCTCGAGGAACTTCCTTGGGTTCTTGCCCTGTCTCTACTTCCTTAGGAATTTTCTAAGACTTGACAAGAGTATCACCCATTTCTGTAAGTGGCTAGAATGCTTGGCCAAAGTAATCTTTGAGTCTCCACTATGATACTCATGTCATGCCCAAGAACATTACCCATCATAGCATAGTTCATGGTCCTAGTTTCATTATGAATCTTTCCTTTGAGGGGAAGTCTACCATGTCCATTTCGATTTACATTTTCTCCACTCCGAAGAGTCACGTTTCCATATTACATTTCATATATCACAATGTGGGCTTCCCGCCGATCACGCATTCGATTATTATCTTCCATTTGGATAGTTCATTCCCAATAGCTCTAATTGGCAGATGGATTCATTCATATATTCAATTGAGGGTTTTTCCCTCCACATACTTTGTACAATCTTAATCTTTAATTGATCAAAATCCTTTAATGGTTCAATTTGCATATACGATTATTGTAACGTAGGAGATTCTTATTACTGAGAGTCCAATTTAGCTTTAGGGCATCCAATTAACGATTATCTTCACCATTAGTTATCGAATACAGTTCTTGAGATGAGAAATTAAACTCATGCAATCATATATGTAACTTAATTAACAATTAAATATGTAAAAATTATACAAAATTTATCATTTAACTCGGGTAAATAGTGCACGTGAACAGTGCACATACGAACAAATCGATTAATTCTCAAAATTTTAGACCTTGAATGGATAATTTATCGAACCCAATGCATGTGTAACTATAATCCTAAGTCAATTTATGTATTAAACCCCAAATTAAAACTCAAACGGTATCCGGGCGCGGGTTAAGGGCTTCACGAACGAAATTTCACCAATTTCTACAAATTCGGAAACCCAATCGGTAAATTAACTTACCCAAGTTATACATAATCATATTTTAGTCTCAAATAAATCGAAAGTCCAAAAAATCAAATCCCAAAACCACCCGGGCGTGGGGTTAGGTTTTCGCGAACGTAATTGGGGTTTTTGTGTAAAATCCTGTATAATTCCTCAAATTTGGACATACAATTTATATATATGTATGCTAGAATTATGGGTTTTAAAAATACATGCATAGGGTCGGGTATCGGGATTAAAATACTTGAAGGAGTTAGAATAAAAATCAAAGAAAATGGAAGAAAAGGGTATGGATTTACTTGCCTCGACGTGCCCAACGCTTTCTCCAACTAGCTCGAAACTGGAATCCATCTCGAGGGCGCTCATATGGCCGTTTCTCTCCCTTCTCCCTCCTCTCTCTTTCTCTGAACGTTGCTGTCTCTTGCCCCAAAACACGCTTCAAATGGTTATAAAAAGAATCAGACAGGGCTTTCATGCGTATTGGAACTCGAGTACGCAGCGGGTGCATTTTGAGCGCCATCAAGCTTGAAATTGGTGCTTGCTAGGTGGGCTCAAGCGCATGGAGGGTGCGGGTCAGGCCTGCGTCAAGCCTATAGCAAGCTCGCTTCGCGTTTTCATTGTCCGGGACCCATTTCGACCATTCTAAGCAAATATTTCATATCTTTGGATTCTAATTTTGATTATATTAGATTAACAATTCAAGATTATTATAATTTAAAACTTGAAATCTTAATAGAGAAGAAAAGAGCTGCGTAAATCTCCTCCAGTTTCACAACCTCCAGATCTGACCCTTACGATTCCTCTCAGCACTTAGATATGGCGCTGAAAGCCCTTTGCCGGAGCAGTTCAGCGCAATCTGTCACAGAAATCGGGAGATGAACAATCACCGAAAGTCGTCGAAGCTGCTGTCGCAAAATCTCTGGATAAAAAATGGACATCGTTTGTTTCTGTAACAGAGACTCGGTATGTGTTATAGGTCTCTCAACTATAACCGCATACGCGCCGCCTTCATGCCAACTGGCCACCAGGAGTAACCGGACAACCCGGCCCCCCTCGAATTTCAGGATTTCATTTAATTAGTTACATATACTTTGCATATTCATTAGTTGCTATATTTTACATATTGTTTTCTGTTTTGCCACATTGAGTAGCTGACTTTACTTTATGTTATTTTGGTAGGAATATTCCATATATTACATATACACTTTCTGTTCACGTGCATATGAGTGGAGAAAACGGAATGAAAGGCATACACACATTTACCGACCATCTCCCTCTGTCAGACTCCCCTCCATTCTCTCCTCTCTTCTCTTCTCTTGTCTCTCTGCTCTTCTCTGTGTTCACAGGCTGGTGTGTATCAAAGGTGCTATCGTTGAGTCATGGCAGAGAGAATGACTACTCGGTATAAAGTTCTGAAAGAGTTCATCGCTGGTGTCTCTACGAAGCTCAAGGCAGTTATGGCGACCGTCCAGCCTCCGTCGCCTTCATCGCAAAACAACTGCAACAAACACTCTATGATATTCGTCAACCTATGGCTTAATCGAGAAACCCCCACCACTACTACCAACGCCTACCACATTTTTTGCGTCCTCTCCTGTTTTCTCCTCTTCTCCACCTCATACCCTACCTCTTTTGTCACATGCAAGCCTAGATTTACAACTCTCTCACCATCTTCAATTTCCCAAACTCGAAATTCTCTTCTTCAATGGTGAAAATGTGTTGGGATAGCTTTTCTAGATCGAATGGTTTTTTCATTATCACGATACTCCACCTGACTAGAAGCTCACAATTGCTGCCTTTTATATGATCGGTTCTGCTATTCAATGGTACAAGTGGATGTCTTCGACCAGGCAACTATCCACATGGGAGCTCTTCGCCCACAATCTAGAGCTCTGATTTGGACCCTCCTCCTACATTAATCATGAAGCAGCGCTCTACAAACTAAGGAAAACCACCACTGTCACAGCATACATGTCCGAGTTCGAGACCCTTTCCACGCATACAATAGGTATGACTTCTATACTAATCTCCTAAATTGTTTTATCTCTGGCTTACGTGATGAAATTTGGTGTGAACTGCTTTTGTTCAAACCTATCTCCTTACCTGATGCTATCAGCATGGACAAATTGGTGGAGGAGAAATTGGATTCAGGACGCATCCACAACCACCGTTCACCACCCTCTAAACCACCCCTAACCAACCACCTACCCCAGCCAAACTTTTCCCCATCTTCACAACCTCCACCCAAATTTCCCATTAAAAGGCTTTCCCCTGCTGAAATGGCCTCACGCCCTGAACGTGGCTTGTGCTTCAATTGTGAGGAACGGTTTGTGCTTGGCCACGTTATAAACCCCAACAATTTTCTTACCCAATTGTTGAAGAGGAGGAAAAACATCCGGAGGGTGAACTTTGTACGTTGGACATGCCTATTGAAACTTTACTAGCACAAGAGCACACAACTACATTCCCTCCAACCACCAAAGATGCCATCACTATTTCTCTTCATGCCTTAGAAGGACACGCGACTCTCTCTACATTAAGACTACAAGGGGTTGTAGCTGGCCAAGGAGTGGTTATATTAGTGGATAGTGGTTCCACACACAATTTTCACCAAACTCGTCTGACCAAGAATTTGGGGCTGACAATTGAGCCCTCTCAGCATCTGAATGTAACAGTGGGTAATGGTAATTCCCTACATTGTGAAGGCCTCTATGCTAATGTCTGTGTAACCTTGGACAAGACCCAATTCAAGGTGGACCTCTACTTGTTACCAATTTATGGGGCTGACGTGGTGCTAGGAGTACAATGGTTGTCCACTATTAGACCGATGTTGTTCGATTATAAAGCTCTCTGGATGAGCTTTGATTATGCAGGCTCTCGCATTATCCTTCATGGATTATAGTCAGCCTCCATTTCTTCCATGACATTGGGTCAACTGAGACGCGGAGAACTCACTCACTTAGCTGCTTCCTACTTTCAGCTTACCATTCATCTCATTCCAGATTCTTCCCTAGAGGTTAATTCCATGGTAAACTCTTCTGAAACTCATCTTCCCAATGATTTCCAGCCCTCAACACTTGCTACCCTCTACAACATTGTTTCAAACTATGCTAATGTATTTGCCATACCCTAGGGATTACCACCCAGCCGCACTACCGACCATTGCATTCCCCTAAATCCTAACTCCACTCCAGTAATTGTCAAACCCTACCGATATCCACACTTCCAGAAAACAAAAATGAAAAAAATGATCAAGGAAATGGTGGAGGAGGGAATTATACACACCAGTACAAGCCCGTTTTCATCACCCATTCTGCTTGTTAGAAAAAAGATGGGAGTTAGAGATTCTTTGTGGATTATCGCATGCTTAGTGCCATCATAGTGAAGGAACGATTTTCCATTCCCACTGTGGACGAACTGCTGGAGGACTTATATGGTGCCCATATTTTCTTTAAACTAGATCTGTGAGCTAGTTACCACCAGATGCGCGTCCATCCTGAAGACATTCACAAGACAGCTTTTCGGGTGCACGAGGGACACTATGAGTTCCTAGTTATGCCCTTCGGGCCGTCTAATGTCCCTTCATCTTTCCAAGTTGAAATGAATGCCATATTTAGGCCGGTACTCAAAAGATTTGTATTTGTGTTTTTTTGATGACATTTTGGTGTACAGTGCCTCCTGGGAGTTGCACTTCCAGCATCTTACTCGGGTCCTCTAAATTCTATGGGAAAATTCCTTTTGCACGAAGCAATCCAAATGTGAGTCCGAACAGTCATCATTGGCATACCTAGCTCATATTATATCGAAGCAGGGAGTGGTAGTGGACCTGGATGAAATTGAAGCCATCTAGGACTGGCCACGCCCACCACTGTGAGGAAATTGCATGGGTTCCTTGGTCTCATTGGTAACTACCGGCGTTTTGTTGCCCGACATGCTCACATCTTAGCTCTTCTCAAATAATTACTACAGAAATAAGCTTTCCTGTGGACCCAGGAGGCAGAACATGCATTCTTGGCCCTCAAGGAAGCCCTCACCACTACACTGGTACTCACTTTACCTGACTTCTCCAAGCCTTTTGTCATTCAAATTGATGCTTGTGGAACCGATATCAGTGCTGTCCTGCTCCAGGGGGGCACCCCATTACATGTTTTTAGTAAGAAGTTGTGTCCTAAGCTGCTATCATCCTCTACCTATGTCAAAGAACTCTGCGCAATAACTGAGGCAGTGAAAAGTGGTGGTAGTACTTATTGGGAGCCAAATTCATCATTCAAACCGACCACCAACTTCTCTGAGCCTTGCCGAGTCAAGCTATTCATACACCGGACCAACAACGTTGGATTACGAAGCTATTTGTGTTCGATTTTATACTTCTTTATCGACCGGGATAAGAAAATGGACATGCTGATGCCTTATCTAGAATAAGAGAAGGCACCTATCTAGCTTTTCAAACCATCTCTCATTCAGTGGTGGCTCTATTACAGGCGTTGCGCAAATTCAATAGTCAGCATCCGGACTCTGCTCAGCTGGCCCTAGCCATCCAGGAGCGTCCAGAAGTGTATCCCGAATTTTCCTAGTGTGATGGGCTGATTCTTTACAAAATCAGATTATGGTCCTAGCAGAATCTACCTTACCATAATTAGTTTTACAAGAGTATTACAATTCACCCCTGGGGGACACGCTGGGGTTCGCTGCACCACCGCCAGGATAGCTGCCACCTCTATTAGCCGTGTATGCACCAAGAAATCCAGGATTTCGTGACTCAATTCCCAGTCTGCCAGCAGGTCAAGGCCCTCATTGCTGCGCCACAAGGATTACTACAATCCCTGCCTATTCTAGGTAAAATATGGGAATCTCTCTCCATGGACTTTATTACCCATTTGTCCCCTTCAGACGGCAAAATAATAATCCTTGTCGCGGTTGACTGGTTATCAAAGTATGCCCATTTCTCTTCCATGGGCACAAACTTCACCTCCCTTACCTTGGTTGAAATGTTCGTTATAGACATTTGCAGATTGCACGAGTTTCCCACCGACATTGTTATAAATCGAGACCCAATTTTTATGAGATGTTTTGGCAAGAGCTCTTCAAGGCCCAGGGCACTCGGCTGACCGCCAGCAGTGCCCATCATCTCTAAACCGATGGCCAAACAGAAGTAGTGACCCGTTGTTTAGAGGACTATCTTTGTTGCTTCGCCGGTGAACATCCTTCTTCATAGGTAAAATACTTGCCATGGGCAGAGTGGAACTACAACACCGCTTGACACTCCTCTATCCGGATGACACCCTTTGAAGCAGTGTATGGTCGGCCACCACCCTCCTTATTGGATTATGTCCATGGCTCTTCTTCTGTCGCCTCTATTAACGATCTATTAACAACTCATGCTGCCACACTCACAGCCTTGAAGAAGAACCTCCGGCGAGTGTAGCTCTGTATGAAAATACAACAGGACATGCATCGAACGAACCGAGAATTTCAAGTGGGTGATTTCATGTTTGTCCGCCTCCAGCCTTACCGACAGACTTCTGATGCTCATCGGCAGAGTGACAAACTCGCTTAGCTTTATTACGGACCTTTCTGCGTATTGGAGTGGGTCGGAGCAGTTGCTTATTGTTTAGAGTTACCGGCTCACTCTAAAATTCATAATGCCTTTCATATTTCCCTCTCTAAATACTGCTGTGGTAACCTAGCTCAACAAGTGATTGATCTGCTGGCTGAGGCATGGGGATCATAGCCTCTCTTATAGCCCAGGCAGTTGCTGGCCTTCAGGAAGGTCATACATAAAGATCAGATTGTTCCTCAAGTCCTAGTGCACTGGTAGTCTCAAAATCCTAAGGAGGCAACGTGGGAAACTTTCATCGATCTACACTAGGATTTCCCGGACTTCAACCTTGAGGATAAGGTTGTGTTTGATGGCAATGACAATGTCACAGGTCTCGCAACTACAACCACACCGGCGCCGCCATCAAGCTAACCGGACACCAAAACGAGTAACCGGACAACCTGGCCCCCCCTCAAATTTCAGGATTTCATTTAATTAATTATGTTATACTTTGCACATTCATGAGTTCTGCTATATTTCACATATTGTTTTTTGTTTTGCCACCTTGGCTAGCTAACTTTACTTTCTGTTATGTTGGTAGGAATATTCCACATATCACACATACGCTTTCTATTCACGTGTATATGAGTGGCGAAAACGGAATAAAAGGCATACACACATTTACTAACCTTTTTCCTCTGTCAAACTCCCCTCCCGTCTCTCCTCTCCTCTCTTCTCTCGTCTCTCTGCTCTTCTCTTCCCTTCTCTATTTCACAGGCTGGTGTGTATCAATATGCCGCATGCTTATTTTGATGATTCTGTAAATGATTGTATTACTTTATTAACTGTGGAAATTCAAAGTATTACCAGATGAAATGGAAAAAAAAACAAATGCAATTATCGAATTTATTCTTGGGGCAAAATCTCATATGCTATCATGATTCAATATGACTAAATGGAATTTTGTGCTGGGCATGTGGCGCTGAACTTTGCAACCAAGCTAAAAACAAATATCTACATGGATCAAAAACTCAAGCCCATTGGTTGAACCTATAAAGAGACATAATGTCAATTCATACACAATCATAACAATAATCCCACAATAATGATAATAAGTGACAAGAGAGTTCTCATAAAAATCCTTTAAATCGAAGGATAAAATTATAAGAACTTATATCATTTAATATCCGCCATGTTATGAGATTGGTTTCATAAACCCCCAACACTTCCTTTAGTTTTATCACAATAATAATAAATTAAGGCAAATATAATAATAGATAAAAAAATATAAGAAAATCACAGATAAAATATCCAAAAATAACAAATGGACAATGTATCCAAAGGTGGTAAAACTTGGAATAAAATTCAAAACTCAAATAGTTGTTAAATATTTTATCCTTCCTTTTCTATCTCTTTATCTCTCCAGTTGGCTACCCAATGTTTTAAATGATCTCACATGCATAGGGCTTTTATACCACGCTTCAATGCACATACGCAGGATAGTTGTGCATCAGGCGCAGGTTTCATCCATAGCTAATGGCAATGGCGCACATGCGTCTCTTGGGTACCCTTCAGGCATGACAATTCTACTCTAAACACGCACATATGCTCAATGAGTGTGTAATAGTTATTCCCACTCTTCAATAAAGAATTCCTTCGCTTGAGCATACTTTGAGCAAATCTTCCTTAAACTTTCATACAATCGGGTAATGAATCAAAGAATGTGTATGTGTATAACAGGTATAAGACTCACAAATAAGCGATTTATCCCAATAAGTTTTTCCTCACGACTTTGTAGGGTTATCACCATTCCAGCTATATTACGAAAAACTCAAGCTTCCCCTCTTTGCACTTCCTTTATCAACTTATTAAAACTGTTACAGCTATCTTGAAATTATCCAACATCAATTTCGAACTAAATATATTCCACATCCAATGGTATCTTACACAATATATTTTGATCGAAAATGAAATAATGAGTTCTTATAAAAATGAATTGTGTTTTGACCATTGTAAAGCAACACATATTACTCTTACTTGAAGCCGGTCTGATGGATAAACTTCATCAAAATCATCTCCTTGCATGTTTCAGTTACCGCAATAGACTTTGGCCGAGTGGTGAAAAGTGCAATATAATTTTACAACCTCGATTTTCAAAGTACTGCTCCTCCCACAAACCTAATTGAATATCCCAAAATAGGCTTCTCAAAGTCAATATCACCTACCATGGTGGTATTCATAAACCTAACAAAAAGCACAAGTAGATTTAGAAGTGCCTTAGAGGTATCTAAGAATCCATTTCACTGTGGACTAAATTTTCCTCTTCGGATTGGAAAGGAACCAGCTAACCACTCCTACCACGTGAACTATATTTGGTCTCATGCACACCCTAGCATGCATCAACCTACCAATCGCTAAAGCTTAAGGAGCTTGACTCATTATAGCGTTTTTGTTCTTTGTCGAAGGACTTTGCTGAGCACATAACTTAAAGTAATTGGTGAGAGGAGTCGTAAACTACTTGGAATCCTCCATATTGAAGTGTTGAAACACTTTATCTATATAACTCTCTTGAGACACCCATAACTTCTTTCCTTTTTAATTGTAAAAAATTCTCATGCAGAGAATTTTCCTCTTTGGTCCCAAGTCTTTCACGATGAAAGACTTGCTCAATTATATCTTTAGCTTATTGATTCGGAATGTGTTGCTCTAAACAATGAGTATGTCATTTACATATAGCAAAATGAGCAATAAGTCTCCCATGGAGAACCTTTACAAAAAAAGGCAATGGTCTGAAATCATCTTTTGGTAGCTTTATTCCACCATGATGGATTCAAACTTCTTATACCACTGTATCAAGGCATTCTTGATGTCATAAAGACTCTTCTTCAAATGACACACAATGTGCTCTTTCCCCTAAACCGTAAATCTCTTCATTGCTCCATGTAGATTTTCTCCTCTAAGTCATCATGGAGGAATACCATTCGAATATCAAGTTGTTTTACCTTTAGATCAGGGCATGCTAGCACATTGAGCACGATAGGAATAGATGACATCTTCACAGTAGGAGAGAAGATCTCCTCAAAATCAATACCCTTCCATTGATTGAATCCCTTTACAACAACCCTATCTTATACTTCATCTGCAGATTGCCTTCTTCAAACTTTAGACGATACACTCATTTGTTTTTAGTGCCTACTTGCTATTGGGTAATGTTATCAGCTAAAAATTATGATTTTAATGCAAAAATATCATCTCGTCTTGCATGACATCCATCCACTCCTTGTGCTCGTCATTCATTGTTTCATCAAATCATTTCAGCTTTCCACCATTGGTAGGCAACAAGTACTCATTAATCGGTGAGTGAGTGAGTGGAAGGTCGCCGATCTCTCATGAATTGTCTGAGTTGTATAGCTTGTGTAGGCTTAGAGATATCACCTTGAGTATCGTGGTGAGAGTGTTAACATGGTTATCCTCTACATCTTGATGAGTAGGATCATCACCCGCATCTACACCATCCTCAATCTCAATGAGCAATGGAGTCGTTGGAGTCGGGTCAATGTCACAAAGGCAATTGTTGTCACAAGGATCTACCTTGGTCTTGCCGATGTCTTCAATGGCCTCACTCTCCACAAACAGAACATCTTTTAATTTTTATAAATTTCTTCTCTATCGGGCCATAGAGTTGGTAGCAAACTCATGTTCCCTGTCACCATGAAATATACATTCACTCATTTTAGTATCGAGCTTGGTTTTCTCGTCTCTTTGGACATGAATGTAAGTTTTGCATTTGAACACCCTCAAATGATTTGAAGTAATATCCTTCCCAAGCCACAACTTTTCAGGAACATCCTTGTTTAATGGAACACTGGCCGAAAGATTGATAACATGGGCTACGTCATTCAAGACTCTCCCCTAAAAGTATTAGGTAACTTCACCTTCGATAGAATACATTATACTCTCTCAGTCAACATTTAGTTCACTCTCTTGGCCACTTTGTTTAATTAAGGCATCTTTGGGGGACTCTTTTGGTGTTGAATATTTCATGAATAACAATATTTATCAAAAGGCCTAAGATACTTTCTTCCATTGTTACTACAGATACACTTCAACTTTTTCTTCATTTGCTTTTCATCCAACTCATAAAATTCCTTAAAGGCCTTAAAAGTTTGATCCATCGACATTTAAGAGATATGCTTACAATTGTCTCAAACAATTATCAATAAAGGTGACGAAGTAAAGTGCATTATTAAGAATTTTCACCTTCAATGTATTGTATATGTCGGTGTACACAAGCTCAAGAATGTTTGCCTTCTATGTCGGTGAATTTTCATGAATGAAACTTTTCTTTACTTCTCAACCTTGTTGTAAGAGCAAGTCTTCAATTTAGTCTATTTTACACCTAAAAGAAGGCTTTTATTTGTAAGACAATATAACTCATTCTTACTCATGTGGCTAAGCCTCTTGTGCCATAGCTTGGGAGATTTATCTCTGTTAGCTAAGTTCATGTCATCATTAGAAATTAAAGCTTGCAACACATAAATTAAACTATTTCGTACCATGTGCCATCACTAGAGACCATTTAGTTAGCTTCCATGAGCCATCATAGAAGGTGCTACAATAACCTTCATCACCAAGTTTTCTAGCAAATATTATATTACACTAGGTATTTGAAACTTGTTGAATGTCCTTTAAAGTTAATCTAATGCCAAAACTAGTGGTCAAATACATATTGCCATGTCCCACAATAACTTGTTGAATGTCCTTTAAAGTTAATCTAATGCCAAAACTAGTGGTCAAATACATATTGCCATGTCCCACAATCCATGACAAGCCATTGTTATCCAACTTTAGTACCCCAAAATCGCCATCCATATAAGATGTGAAGAACTTTCTTCATGACATTGGATAGAGTAAAGCATCACTATTGATTACCAAACGTTTCTCTCTGTTGGCAACGTTGACAACCTCTTCCACACACAACTAAATGATCAAATTTGATCATAATAGAATCCTTCTCTTCACCTTAGGTCTTCTTGGTCTTCACTTCACTGCCATCTCTATTCTCTCATTTTCTCTTCTAACAATACTTATGATATGACCTTTTTTTTGTAATAATGACACTTGAGGTTTTGATGTCACGATTTTCTCATTTTCTCACTTGACTTAGGACCTCTCTCATTGCCTCTTGAATGTAACTTTGAAATCAGCACTTCAGAACATGATAACACAGAGCATTCTGATAGCCTCTTCATCTCCTCATTAAAGATCATACTCTTGATTATTTTCAAGGTCACTATACCATCAGAATCAATGTTGGCAATAAAAATTCTGAGGACCACCTAAGAATCCAGTAGAGTGGTCAATAATTATAAGGCAAGCAATTCATCATCAAATTCTGTACCTACACCATATAATTAATTAATGCTGCCTTGAAACTTATTGAGATGATTGGTTATGGAATTCCCTTCTCGGTACTTCACTTTCATCAACTTCATTGAGTGACAGTTTGTTGTTGTCGGTTTTTGAAGCATAAGGTATTTTGAGCTTCTCCTATAGTGCCATTGCATGCTTTTGCTTTTAGATGAGATTATAGATATTGTCATCCACAAATTATTGAATGTAACCATAAAGTTGTTCATCTTCAAAGGTGTAATCCTCGTTAGATTTAGTTTTTGTTTTGTATAGCAAAAACCAGGAGGTGCAATGTCTTGACGAACAATAGAATCTTTATTTTGCTTCTCTTTATACCAAAGTTAGTGTTATTTAAACAAATTATTCTGTTGATACCCTCCATTAATTCAACCAACAAAGAACACACACAATCTAACTCTTTGATACAACATGTTAGGCCTAGGACATCAAGTTTTGCAACCAAGTCGAGAATAAATTTCTATTGAACTGAGAAACAGAGCCAACTGGTTGAACCTGTAAGGAGATGTAATGAAAATCCATATATAATTATAACAATAATCACAACAATGAAAATAAGTAAAAGATAAGAAATTTTCTTGTGGGAATCTCTTAAAACAATAGATAAAATAATGAAAGCCTTAAATCCATATAACATCCACTATGATTATTTGATTAGTTAAGCAAATCCCTCACACTTCTTTTAGTTTCACCTCAATATTAGTAAACTAATAAAAATACAATAAGAAATGAAAAATATAAGAGAATCATTAGTAAAAAGCCCAAGAACAACAAATAGAACTGTGTACCCAATGATGATAAAAGTTGAAATAAGATTTGAAATATAAACCGTTGTCAAAGATCTTTTCATTCTTCTTTCTCTAGTCAGCTATCCAAATTCTTAAATGATCTCACAATAAATGCCTTTACAAGCTGTGTAGGGCCTTCATATTGCGCCTTAACCGACGTGCATGCATAGCAGCGCATCAGGCATAGGTTTTACCCAAGGCTAATAGTAATGATGCAAGTGCATTAGGCTCCCTTCAGATGTAGCAATTTTGTCTCAAACATGTATATGCGCCCAATGAGAGCATGTTAGGTGTCATTCCAACTTCTCAATAAAGAACTCCTTCACTTAAGAATACTTTGGGCGAACCTTCCACAAATTTTTATGTAACTGGACAATGAATGAAAGAATGTATATGTAAATAATGGGTATGAGATTTATAAAGGAATGACTTATCCCAATATTTTGTGCAAATACATTATGATGTAATATAATGAAGGATACTATATCTTCAAATTTGCATTGGCCAAAGACTATTAGGATTTTCCTATTAAATACTGGAGTAATGTGATAGGTCCAACATAAAAAAGATGGAAGATGGAGCAACATTGGATGGATCAAAACGCAGACATGCTAAGGGAATGAGTCAACAAGGTCAATTGTTAGATCTAATAATGTCTCCTTTTCTTAACCAACATGTAGACTCTAAAGCACTCGTTGAAGGGGGAAGGTATCAGCCTTCACTTCTAAACAAAATAGTCCTTGTGCCGAAAACATGCAACTGAAAGACTCTATTAAGACAATTGGCATTTGTGCATAAAAGGCCGAAGCTGCTTGGAAAAGAAATGTTTAGTAACTCCACATAAGAGAACAGTCCTACAGAATAATTAACAGTAACTCCTCATAGGGAAATGTTTCCTAATAATAGGGCACTAACTCCACAGAATGAAACAACCTTTCGAGTTACTGTCCATAACTGCACAGAGGGAAACAACTTTTTGAGTAGTTGTTCTTAGGGAGATTACTCAACAAATTTTAAGACAAGCTTAATATTTCTATAAATATAAAACCCCTCATAACAGAAGAGGGGACAGAAAGTTAATAGCTTAAAGGTATCTTATATTCCTTGAATATCTGATGTTCAAAAATAATCCCATAGCACTTTAGCCTGCCCACAGAAAAGTTAGGAGTTTGTCTTCTTGATAACATTCTATTTAAAAAAATCTCATGGTACAGAACATTGTCATTAAGAAGCCTTTCTTCTTTATTTTCTACTCCTAGCTTTCTAGTTTGATTAGAATTTTACTGAATTGAGCATTGAATAATAAATTGATGAGCCAATCCCGATTCTCTAAATTCTTGTTTGGTTTGTGGTATATAGGATTTGGATTAGAAAATTCAAGAGTCCAATTTGAAATCTTTTAGATCAAAATTTAAATTTGTGATAAGTATCAAGATGTTAAGTTCCTGAATCAAGGCCATAAACAGCGGGAAATAGAGGCATTTACTTCTGAAAACATGAGCCTAGTTTGACTGTCTTCTGAAAACTGATGTCAAATCGCAGTAGGTCGAAAGCAGTGAAGAACAGGATTGCTAGTGAATGACTTCTTATAAACAAGTACGATCATGACACTAAGGGAAAGATATGGATTCTTTGGGACCCAAAGGTATTTACAGTAAGCAACACCACTTATATTATAAAATTATTATAATTTTACTGAAAATGAGATATGACACCTATTTATCTAGGCCCACTTAGCAAAAAAACAAAATAATAATAATAAGAAAAAAAACAAAAAAAAGGACTAATCAACAACTATCAAATCACATTTCTTTTTTGTGTAACTTTAATAAACTTGTAGGAAAAGTAGTATTTTTTTTGCTGCAGTATGCCACATGGCAAGCTTAGATCAAGCAATTCAATATGATCGGAAAGACAGAGGTAAATTTGATTGTGTTGTGACCTTCTGTTTTGGGGGTTGAATCAGCGCAGTGGATGAATTGAGCTTTAAGAAAATAGCTGAAGCCACAAGCCAGCCATGGCCAGTTGCAGGGGACTTCTAAGCTGTCCATGAAAATGTGAAAGGAGTATTTATGCAGGCTGAGCAGATGCAATTTCATATACCACTACCAGACAGTCATTTAGGTGTGATATATCATTTATTTTTCTATTTTTGTATGAGCCTATTATTATGGATGGATGGAATACCACGTTACCCGTTGATATCTAAAAGAGTTTTAAAGATTACTTTTTAAACATTTCTCGTCAGATACATATTCAGTACTTTATGAAATAATTTTATTCTATACTATTTAGTA
>JAOVVI020003332.1:0-19264 GCA_028571085.2 Nepenthes alata | reverse complement strand
ATGAGTTTCAACCCCATCAAGGCAGTTGTCCACATCATGATATTGTGATCCAAAAATTATCAGAAGTCTCAATAACAGATTTTTCATAGCTGGAATTTCTTCTGCAAACCATTTGGTTGATTCATCTGTTAACATAATCTCTGTTTGCCTCTCCGTTTGCGGGTAGTTTAGCTTGATGCTCTGCGACTTAAAGAGTTTGTGCCATAAGTCATCACCTGACAACCAGCTTGCTCCTCGTGACACTTCAGTAAATTGAGGTGAATAGAAAGTACACCAATAAAATTTGTCTCGCAACGGAGGAATTAATTTCTTGTCTAGAAGTCGAATTGTGGCGATGAGAACTCTAATTGCAATGTAAAATTGGAACTCTGAATTTGTGATTCCAAGAGAGTAAAGACTATCTCCCCCAACCATCATACATAGAGACTATGCATCACAATTAAAGCATGGGCCTCGGTCCCGACGAGAGACCATCTCGGCAGGTGGCAATGTCTTTATCGACAGTTCGGGGGAATGAATTGTAGCTAAAACTGAAACAAAATTACTAGCGTGTTGGGTGAGTGGTGAGCGGCGAAAACTCGCTTGGCCGGTGTCCAGTTTGTCCTTGACCGATTTTGCCATGTCGAGGGCTTCCCGTGATAGGAGCAGCGAGGCATGTGGTATGGTTGGAGCAAGTAGGGATAAAATATCATTGGTGAGAATCGAAAACGATGAAGGGGTTGGGAGAACAGGAAGATTTGTGGATGGTAAGATAGGTCGTTCGATTTGATGTAGGGGTTGAAAGGTTTTAGTGAGGGTTTTCTGGGATGGTGCCAGGGTGGAGGCAGAGCTGGTAATGGCAGTGTGGGGAAAGTTTTTTGACATGGAAGCAGAAATGGTGATTTAAGGGTCACCATCCAGCTGAGCAATCAGCTCTCTATCCAACCCAGCAACCGGCTCTCTATCCAACTCAGCAACTGGCCAATCTGCACGGTAACCATCCAACCCAGCAACCGGCTCTCTATCCAACTCAGCAACTAGCTCACCCTCCAACTCAGCAACCGGCTCTCCATCCAGCTCAGCAACCGGCCAATCTGCACAGCAACCATCTAGCTCAACAACCGGCTCTCCTTCCAACTCAGCAACTGGATCTCCCTCCAACTCAGCAACCGGCCAGTCTGCTAGGCGCTGCAGTGGTCGCCAGTTAGGGTTGTGGTCGATTCTGTGGAGCGATTGGCTGAGTTCCGCTACTAACGATTGGATTTGCGCTATAGTGGAAACTGCGGTAGATAAGGTGGCATCAAATTTGTCGGTAGCCCATCGGAGGTCCTTTATCGCGTTGGCAAGCTCGATGATGGCTGCTTCGAGTGCATTGAGTGCTCGTTCTTCTATCTCCTCTGCTTTACTCTCAACTAGAGCACCATTTGATACGAACTCCATGGTCGTATCGTGGTAATCGCTGGTATAATGAGGAAGGGCTGCGAGAGGAAAGCTTTGGCGGATAAAAACAGAGGAAAAACCGAGAGAGTGTGCTATAGTAAGACCTCGATCTGCTACAGTAAGCTTGCGGTGAAGCTGCTACAATACGGCCGAGGTGTAATAGGAAGAAGCGAACACACACGTCCTTGCTACAGTAAAACCTCTGTCCTTTGATGGAGCTACAGTGAGACCGCGATCTCCTGCTACAGTGCGGCCGATATGATGCAAGTCGGCCTCGGTGATGAAGGCACGAGATGGTGAAGAGCAGAGAGCGAGAAAGGGGACGTACAGACAAAGTGGGGGAAGAAAAGGGAAGGGGAAAGGTTTGAGAGAAGCAGAGAGTAGAAATTCGGAAATATCTTTCTCCCTTCCAATTACCTCCTGTCAGCGTATATATTGGCTACTAACAGAGCATCACTTAACAGCATAACTGAAGGATACTAACAGGCACGTGTGCTGGAAACAGAAATGATGATAACTAATATGTATGAAATAACTAATATGTATAATGTGATGTATAACATATGTGTAAATGGTGAACTATATATAAAGTCTTCCTCTGGCTCGTCTGAGTAGCGGTTGTGTCGAAAGTGTCGGTGATGAGACCCGTCACATTAGGTTTGAGTACTGTGCTGAAGATTGCCATCCAACTTCGAAGAGTGTATCGACAAGTACGTAACAATTCTTTTTGCACAATGTTTTTCCCACTCCAATAGACGAATAGGAAAAATTTTGGTGATGGAGAGTAAGGTAGTAGGTTGTGGGTAGTAGGCACCAGAAAGGAGGATCAAAATAAGACTCTGATACTAAACTTGATAGAAAATAGAGAAAGGAAAGAGTAAAAGAAAGGGGAGAAACAAAGGTTATCTAGGAAAATGAATGACAATCGTAATTTTTTAATATTAATTTAATTTTATTAATAATTTTAAATAATAAAATTAAAATCTTTATATAAAGATAATTTACTCTTAAATTAATTAAAAAATAAATATAACTTTTTAATTAATAATTTAAAATAAAAAAATAAGAAAAAAATATAATATAATATTTTAAAAATATTCTAAAGTTATTAAAATTATAAAATTTTAAAAAAATTTAAGATATTAAAATAAATCATATGAAATCATATAAAATTAAATATATTTGGGAAGTACATAACAAGAAATGTAGAAAAAGGGAGAAGATGGGAGTAATGGTAGGAAAGGGGATAACAAGAAATGTAGAAAAAGGGAGAAGAAGGGAGTAATGGTAGGAAAGGGGGAGAAAAAATGAGGAAAAACAGAGGAGAAAGAGGGGATGTCAGGGGGAAATCATGGGGGACTCGAGTAGATAAATAATCATTTAACAAAATTTCACCAATAACTCAATGGCAATATGGGCTTGGTGCAAGGTGAAACTGTTGCATTGTGACATAGATAACATGAATTCATACAATAGAAATGATCTCTCAACATTGTAGGGATAATGATGCTTATACTTGGCCCTCCCCATAACCAAAATATAAGAATTCTTGTACACTGGACCACCCATTTTCTCAATGTAACATCCACAGCTAAAAACAAGCATGAGTAATGTCACTATTACACAAACAAAAACTTCTAATTTTCCATCTCAGGTGGCATGATCACATAAAATATGACCCAAGTGGCCAGACTCTTTATAGACCCCGCACATTGTGAAGGTTTTATGTACTGGGTTGTCTCTTTATCTATATTAGGTTAGAATCAGAAATATCGATATTTATTGGCAATCGATTGTTGACCTAACTTTTGAAAACAAATATTGGTCATGTCAGAAACATAGTAGCCAGCTTTATTACCACACTATATCCTGTACAAACAGTATCACTTACAATTAAAACACAATCATATCCCATTGCCCCACAAACTTTAAATGACAAACAATTGTCACCTAAATCTTGAAAATCTTTAATTGGCCAAAACCCTTGAGAACTAGAAACTCATGAATTTCTCCACTTCCTGACAAGGTAAATTGGCCCCAATGGAGCAGGTTTTATGGAATAGAAACATCAAAAGGCACAGACAGACAATATCTGTAACATTCACAGAAAACTACTAAGGGAGCACAAACACAAAGCATCCAAATTTATGCTCTTTCATTCAACCCTTCAGCTCCGGTGTTTGAGCTCGTTCAGAGGGTTGTAGGACCAAATATATATAAGATTCATATATCAAACAAAACTTCTGTTGACATCAAGATAATATATGTGATATAGACAGAATATAAGGGCGTCAATAGGAGAAAATAACTACATGCTAGTAAAAACCACCTGATAATGGCTCTATAAATCACCAGACTGTGTGATTTGAATGAAGACAGAACTACATCATAGATTTCATTGCCAAGCTATGCCATTTATGAGTAGAGTTTTGGCCTCCAAAATTTAAATTATTGTTGGACAATGGGATTGCCTCTTCTGGTTGAATGAAGAAATAGTGCTTGGCAATTACAGCAGGTTGGTGGAATGGGGAATCAACATGTCAGCAATACCTACTACAATCACGCAGTAGGAAAAGCCAGAGTCCATCAAGCAGTCATTCGCAGACAATTATATAAAACCTCATTTCAACATATAACGCTGATTAGTTGAATGAAAACCATAAGTACAAGGGTATATTTGAGATGAAAATAGGTGGCTCAGTGCACAAGGTTCCCAAATTGTGCTGAGAGTCACATTTACGCAACCTTACTCTATATTGCAGTGAGGCTAATTCCCTTGTTTGAACTTATGACTTCTAGGCTGCAGGTTACAATTGAGCATCCTTATCATAGTAACAAGCTGAGATTCGAAAAACCGTAATAAAAAAAGGGAGTTTCTAACTTGTTGGTGCACATCTCATTTCGAATGCTGGTTATCTGTAGATCCAGAATTGCATCATGAAATTTGTGCTAAGCAATGATATTTATAAGATAATATATGTAGATCACTCGTCCCTAAAAATACTCCTGGCTAGCACAAAATCAGCAACCAGATATTAGATAATATAAACAGGAATTAGAGCAATTTTAGATGTAGTTCATAAGTTCTCGATCAATCAGATATCCCACTTATATAGCCAGGAGCTTGCACGAGGATAAGAGACATGGAAGCCTAATCTATGTGTGGCTGCAATTAGCAGACAACCTTACACCATCTTAAAGCTCATTTGAAGCAGATCAGTAAAAATAACCACAAAGCTAGTCAGAAGCACAAACATTTCATGTATGTAGAGCACAGTCTTTGTAGTATCTAGTAAAGCTTTGGCATTCCTCCTCAATCATTGAACAATGAAAAAGAAAACCACAGCCGAATCAGACACCTGGTCCTTTCAGATTCTGAATAACTCATTAAGGTGGTTCAGCATACAAAAGTTGGATTTGAATTATCTCTCACTAAGAAGCATATGTCCACAGTGAAAACAAGAGAAAAATGGACTCTTTGGATGCAACCTACAAACATTAACTTGTGATTCATTCAAAATCTTAGGCAACAAGAAAGAAAAGCAAGCAGCACACCTTTGCCAAAAAAACACTGCCAGTTGTATTAACTGCAATGCCCTCAATCAGCAGTGAGGAAAGCTCTCCCTGCATCTGCGATGTGTCGTCCGGTGGATCTAACTTCATTTTTCCAGCATAGGCCTCAACCACAGTCATCTATTTGACCGAAAAAAACAAAATTACAATTGAAATATTCAATGCAATATTCACCTTTGCTGTAAGCTTTTAAATATTTGATCACTCAATATATATGAGGTCGAATAAATTCCTGAATTTATTAGAGACAAAATCATTACACAAATAAAGGAAGATAACACAGAAAATAGGTAACTTGGAACAGTTCTCTTCCTA
Organism: Nepenthes alata; assembly: GCA_028571085.2. NCBI lineage: Eukaryota > Viridiplantae > Streptophyta > Magnoliopsida > Caryophyllales > Nepenthaceae > Nepenthes > Nepenthes alata. The sequence continues at coordinate 13,957 of JAOVVI020003332.1, read as the reverse complement.
TGAAACTTTTAAGCGCTAACCTGATTCAAGGTCAATGTTCCAGTCTTATCACTGCATATAGTAGTTGCAGAGCCCATAGTTTCGCAAGCTGATAGCCTTCTCACCTGAATATTCACTAGGTTTAAACAATTTTGGCAAGGCCCAGATAAAAATTTGTGGCAAAAACGCATTCTGAAAGCTGCAGATGCTAGGAAGTTACAAACCAGGGCCTTGTCTGCCATCATTTTGCGCATTGAGTATGCTAGTCTGTCATGAAATTGACAAACTTCAAATCTCAACCAATAGGAAACACAAATATGACTGATCCATGAATTAGTCAAACATACTTACGTCAAGGTGACAGCCAAAGGAAGCCCTTCAGGGACTGCAACAACCACAATGGTGACCTAAACAGCAATACAACACTACTGTCAGTCAAGAACTACAAAACGCGAAGTTTAATAGAGACCTAGTAAATCAAACTTACTGCAATGGTAACAATCTTTATCACTCCATCCACTGCTTCACTAACACTAGTTTGGCCACTTACAAACTGAACAGTTCCATCTTCATTCTTTGAGTAGCCAGTAAAATACCTGCAAATGATCACATTCGATCACTAAATTATGCACTCAGACAACTGCAAACAAAATATCCACTGCTAACTTACCGGACCAATAAGACAGCAAGCACAGAAAGAGCAACTGAAAGCCCAACTATGCCTATGAAAGTTGCCACCCCATTTAGCCGCACCTAACGTAAGCAATATGCTACAGACTTGTTATGCAAAGCATGTTAATGTGACTTCAACAGGCAGTATCTGAGAGGACAGGATGGAACCTGCAAGGGAGTTTCTTCACCAGTATCTTCAGAGATACTTGCCATCAGCAATCCCCACTCAGTGTTGATTCCCACACCAGTCACCTACAGACAACTAAAGGTAATAAATATTCATAGTAGAAATAAAGACAAAAATGCATATGTTATCAACACAGTTCACAAACACACAATTCGCATTTGTAAGTTGGAAAACTACTTCGCACCTTTTGTCTCAGTTTGACCATCACATTTGACTTTTTCTGGCCAAAAACAAGACCTATCTTTCTCATACTTATTGTTATTGCCGCTTCTAAAATGTCTCATAGTTATTATTGATGCGTAAGATGGTCGAACAAAAGCTTGTATGTATTGGCAATTGTACAGCAGGTTCCATCATGACTGATGCATAGTATTATATTCATTTTGCTAATATGATCCAATTTTCCAGATCATCGAGTTACATTAGGATAGGAATAATTAAGTAGAGCAATTTACATGAAACACTTCCACTACCCAGAAATATTCCTCTACCTCATTATCTAATATGTATGCCATTTTGTCTAACGAGGCAAAATACTATTTGTATCATCAAATTGGACACTTTACTGTCTCCACATGTGCACCAGAGATAGAATGAAAAAAAGACAGAGTTGAAGCATGATGTAAATGGAGAGGAAATGCACGGACAATCTATTCTGACAATCCTCTTTTTTGCTTTATTTCTCAGTATCTCTTCTTGCTTTTCTTTTTAATGCTAAGCATCACCTCTGACTACTATGTAAAATCAGAAAGTTACCGCAATCTTTATTGCCAAAGAACCTAAACATCTACTAAATGAATACTGATCGTTTTCAGAATAAGACTGACAATCTGTTTGTTCAGAGTCCTATTTAGGATATCCCACAATGGTAGACATAAAGTAAGTAATACAGTGTTGTAACTGCTAAGATCATAAATGAGTACAAAGACATTTTGCGAGTAAAGCGAACACAATCAGTACTAATATTCGATTTAACAGTTTTGATGACCATACAAACAGCAAAGACCTATTAGATTAATGAAAAGAACTAGTCAAAACAATCAAAAACACCTTGAATGTCAGATTCTGTTGACCCCTACACTTACATATAAGTGCATCAATGACCAACTTACAACGAATGATGCATGTTAAAGAGGCTAGTTTCTCAACTCATATCTAAAAGTCAAAAGCATCATTTGCCACTAAGAAATGTCTGCCAAATATCAATTACCATACCATGGAAACAAAGCTGTATGAGCAACTATAAGGCACACATTAAAATATATGTAGAATAGTGCAAAGTAATATCTGGACCAATTTCATATTTTCAAAAAAAATGATCTCAGTTATAAGTCACACATTAGAAATTTATGCTATTCAGATATGTGGATCTTTAGGATTTTATAAGCCATCGAACACAGGAAATACAGAAGAGGGCAGTAGGAGATCTTTATAAGATCTGAATCATCTGATACTCCAGCATGACAGGCATTGTGCACTTGATTGCCAAAAAGGAAAATTTAAAAGAAAAAATTGTAATCATGGTCCTAATTGGCTTCTTTAAATAGAAAAAAGCAAATAATTTAAATCATGAAATATGATGAGGGATAATGTGATCAGTGTCTGTACAACTGCAGTCAACTACACTAGATTGTAAAGGCTTGCAACCATTATGGAAGATACTGATTTGAGGATCCTTGCCTGCTACAAACAGTAATGTCCTACATAGCAAATAGAAGAAACAAAGCTAAAAAAGCTATGAAGGAAAAGAGAAGGAAAACATGCATCGTTCAAGGCAGCAAGAGAAGGCACAGCGAGACTTCAACCTGATTAAAGAATAAATGCTTAGACAGCGGGCAGCAGAAGACGAGATAATTATATAAGAATAGAGCAAGATGACTCATTCAAAAGCAGAAAAAATCTAAGATCCAAGAATGCATGAATCAAGAAGATATATTCATCCAAAATCCCAAGATGCTACAAAGACTATAGAAAGTCCGATTTAGAGATATGAGAACAAAACTAAAGTGGCTTTGTTTTCTTTTTTCTAGAGGGGGGGGGAGCCAATCTCAACTAGTCACAGGTTGAAGTGACATCGCATTCAGATTATAAAAGAATGGCACAGATAAATAACAGAAATGCATTAGATTAAAATCATAATAATACCAGCATATTTCCGAAGCCATCAGCAACTTTGCAACCAGCAATCAGAAATGGTACCTTTTTGTCCTTGTGAACCTAAAACACTAGAAAATTCTTTGACAAATGCCAACTTAACAATTGAGGAATCAATTCAGAAATTAGTCAAACCGGCTTACAATCTTGCTTTCTCCAGTCATGCTAGATTCATCAATTGCAAGGGAGTGACCAGATATAAAGATGCCATCAGCAGGGACCTAGGTGACAAAAAGAGGAGATTTAAAGTTTAGTATTGCAGAACAGGTCCTGCATTTAGAAACATTAAATTTACTCACCTGGTCACCAATTTTAAGAGGTAATACATCACCAACAACGATATCATATATCGAAATCTTCTCTCTTCGACCACCTCTTATAACCTGCACTAGCACTTAAGTGTGAATGTCAATTGCTCAATAACAATAAAAATTGATAAATATTTAACACAACTAATCCATGTTAAGGATGCACACACCTCTATTTGAATGTTCCGCTTCTCTTCATTCAAATTTTGGAATTGGAGAGACTGTCGATAATCACTGATGGCTATAGAATCAAGCGATTGGCTAAAATTAAAGTGCAACTCTAGGAAAGGGAAAGAAATCTTCACATAAAACTATAGGTGAAGCCAGTCAACTGACAAAACCATATTGTAGAATTGTCATAGAGCATTACTCATAACCATCTAAGAACATCATATCGTTACCGGAGGGGAAGCTTGCTGGTTTGGAGATGAATATAGACATTATTCGATTGGAGTTTTCAATTAATTACTTATGAACAATAGCCAGAAGATATAACGTTTTCCATGTTCCAACTCCTCTCAAACCCGAAAACAACAATCTTAATGGACACAAAGAGAACTAAGAAATATCATATACACTACGCAGTCAACTAGCAAATGTCCCAGTTAAATTCATTTCTGTCACGCCATTTCTAATTGCAACATCCCAATGTTTTGTTTTTACACCTATCTATCTTCTCACTAGACTATCAATTTGAACCTGTCATTCATTTTTCATAGAAGAGGAAATAAATTATAGATCTTCGTTCCAAAGGCCCATATTTATTTATGGAATTTATGGAAAACAAAATACAAACCACACAAACAAACAAATATTGATTAGCAAAAAAAGACTTAATACAATACCTGTAACAATTATGACAAGAAGCACAGCAAGAGTAATGCTGCCTCCATCATACCATCCTTCCTTGAGGCCCTAAGCACCAGAATTTAAAGACAAAAGCTCAGTGAACAGTGAAAACAATACAGATTTCTTAGCCAGGGTTGCCACAAATTCCTGGCATGAGCACCTTCAATGAAGTATAAATTTTTAACATTAATAGAAAACAGAAAGTTTCAAGATATCTTCTCTTTCCAGAATGTTAATGAGTTTCTACTAGAAAAAAGATGTCGGTCTATCACTAAGTGAGCATAAGATTTTATAAGTTAATAAGTTTCTTAGCACCCCCCCTTTCAAAAAGGAAAATATAGAATAATGTTTTTCACATATATGTTAATGTCATAACTTATAACTAACAAAAATCAGCAAATGATTTTATTCACAAAGCTGAAACAGGAAATAGATTCTCTGCAGCAGAATCAACCACTAAAAAAAAATGCTAATGAAGAGGCGGCAATTGCCGTCCTAACATGTAACACCATATCCTTCATTGGAAAGAGAACAAATAACTGTCCTGTATATAATAGGCCTTAGATGACTACCTGAGAATCAAATGTTCTTTCCTTTTCTTAGATCATAGTAAAAGGCATAAAGAGGCTTTGGTTGATTCAGTCAAGTCTCTTAGGCTTGAGACATGACAATTTGTATTAGAGCCTACCCAATTGGTTATATAGTTGGCATAGGATGAACAGACCCTGCAAGTTGCCACACTTCACATTTGGTGCTATTGAAGAGGGGATCCTTAGCCCTGACTAGGGCAGAGTGAGGGGGAATGTAGCACCCTATCTCACATGAAGCAAAAAAAAAAAAAAGAAAAAAAAAGATTGACCTGTACAAATAAGAGGCCAGGGCTTTGATAGGTATTTATTGCTAAAAGTACCAGGGTGAACCTTTTCATTTTTATTTATGATGGATGGCAGCCCTTCGTTCAACCTTTTTTTCTTTTTTACAGTAGGAGCATGTTTTTAACTTTCACTTAATCTAGAACTGTCCTTTTCATTTGGCTTGAGGTGTGACATGAAGTACAAACCAAAATGCATCTTCTTATTTATAAGTGATCCTGAAACAGTGCACTGGATGTTCATCACAATGAAAATTCGTCTCAGATGCAAGACCAATCCTTCCTTGTTCATTTATGACCTTCTACTTTCAGTTCCCTCACTGATAATGCAACAGCTTTAAAAAGATGAGCACCAATGCTTGTCAATGCTGCGCAGCAAAGTGGTATATTATGTTGAGTAGTGTAGTTATTATGAGTACAGCAGTAGTAGACTGGCATCAATAATTAGCACAACTCGAGAGCACAAGGTTTCCAAGCTTACCTCTGTTTTTATCCCTAACACTAGGGATGCTATTGCAGCTATGATTAAGATGATAAGGGTTAAATCTTGCCAAGCTTCCCAGATAAAGGTCTGCACGACAAATAGGCACAGCAATTGTGACTTGACGAAAATTATTACTTTCGAAGGAAAACACTCGAAAATACAATACCCACCAAGAAGCCCTTTCCTTTCTTGTGAGGATATGTATTCGATCCAAATTCATTTCTTCGATTAATAATATCAGTGGTATCCCCAGACACTCCCATCTCCAGGTTTGATTTTAGCAAACCTGCCAACCCTTCAACCTGAGAGACACAAGATTTGGAAATTGTAAACTCACAAAAGATAAGAATGAATAATAGGGGAAAACAGGTCAAATTACTTACACCCCCACGTTGCTCTAAAGCAGAGAAATTATGATCTCTGGTCATTGAAGCGAGTTGTTCAAGTCCAATCTCATAATCACCAGTTGGAGTTGGAGGTGATACTGAAGCACCAAACACTGAACATAATATAGAAGAACAAAAGGACAATACTGAGCAACCTATTAAAAGAGGGACAAATGCTAAGCAAAGGCAATATCCACCTTTAACAGGCATATTAATTGCAGAAAATCAAAAAATCTACTTTTGCATTATTGTTATTGACACTGAACTGTAAACAAACATCTCTTTCTGTTAATATAACAGTATGAAACCTTGGAAGTAAAAGCAGGAAAGAAATTTCAAGAGAATTACCAATTTCTCGCTGCCCTGCCAACTTAAAAAGCAATGCTGCCTAATGCCACACAACAAACACAAATAAGGATATCTACAAAAATTTCAAGTACAGAAAACAAAATGGAATCAGCACAAAAGGCTTACTCTAATGACTTGTGCATGTGATCTGATCATCCTCCTCCTCTGTTCTTTCTCTTCCTCCTTATTTAGATCCAATGTGTACCGGAATCGGCGGGACGCATTTAGCACCAGGGCTGCTTGCTGTAAAGAATCAAAAAGTTAGGTATTGCATGTCATTGTCAGCATAACACTTAAATTGCCTTCCAACAAAATGACATCGCAATGCATTGACAACATGGCACTGCAAGGAAGAAAAAAGTGGCAAAGGTTTGAGTAAATATTCTATTCTAAATCATCATCTAACTGGTTAAGATTTTAGGATTAGTGGTTCCATGACCTAGTATCAAGTCACTTATTCAAATACTATGAACCCTTCTTTGTCAAATTATTATTCAGCACATGAGAAGGGAGGACTGATTGGACTTCAAGCCCATGCAGGAATTTGCATTAAAGCACATATTAGATAATAAACCTACCCTTGGCCACCAAGTCACCAACAAAACACCTTAACCTTATGGAATGAGTGGTTCATCGACTAGAAAACAGCATATATTGGTGCTCATAAGTGTATCACTCAATCCCTAATTTGTGCTCTATGACATCAGAAATTGATAAAATTAAATAAATTGTTGTGGATAATTGTGTGTTCAGGTGAGAAATCAAATAATTGAAAGAAGTGTAGCGGCGCCAAACCCATGCCTAAGTGGTGCTTGCATGTCTATAGTAGAACTAGGATGCCTGAAAAGCATAGGAAGGCACACATGTTCATACGTGGCAGTATGAGTGGCACCTAAGTAATGCTTGTGCATGCATGACAATATGTAATGGTACCTGTGGCGCTCATGAAGCATGCTCATGCGTGCATGATAGCAATTGTGAGCTCGAGGCCACGCACGAAAGACTCACATGTGCTGGTAACATTTTGGCTTCACGCCTAATGGGTGCAGAGTGGGTGCTCGTACACCAATCTATATAAGCAACCATTGTATAATTTTAGGTCATTTTTGTTAAAGAATTTAAGAGAAGAGAGAGGACAAGAGAGAGAAAGAGGAGGAAGGTGATTTCAAAGCTTTTTAAAGTTAGATATTGGTGAGATTCAACTTAAAGCAAATGCATCTAAACCATTTTAGTAATTTGTTGCTAAAATTTTCAAAATATTTCTTTCTATTCTTATTTAAATGTACATGCATCCAATCCTTTATTATTCTTCTTTGCTTTTACTTAATGCAGGTCCATATTGCTCACATTTCTTGAGATTTTGAAGGATTGTGCCTACTTTGTGAAATTTGTTAATAAATCTTGAAATTATTAGATATTTAGTCTTGCATGTCTCTTTTATGCAAGTATTTAACGAAAACTCTACTTTTAAATTCATAAAGATTATTTATTTTTTTTAGTTCGAAATTTGTATATTTATGTAGAGTCTTCTTTTTGTCTAAATAAAAACTATTATAGAAAATCGACGAAATATATTTGAACAAATCTTAATATATTAATTTATAAACAAGGTCATCAACCAACTTCCATAAATTCAAGAAGTGATTTTTGCCTCCATCTATAGGGTATAATATGTGGATAGTACAGGTTTTGAATAGTAGCATGTAGCCCAAACTATAGGGTACAAATCTATAATACGAAATTCAATAATTGACCTTAGTTGGTGAAATTATTACTAGCTCTTGATTCTTCCTTATTTCTACATTTTGCTCTTCATTATTGAAATTTGGTCTTCTCACATTTTGTCATGTATATTCACACACACACACTCATACACACATACACATATATATATATATGCTTTACTGAGTATTAGGCTTACTTGTACTATATTATTGTAACCTTTCAGATTAACGAGTTTGGATCTATTATAGGGTTTTTGGATTTGCAAAAATTTTGAAGTATTAGATCATAGTTGTTTTATTGTGTATTTGGGATTTGTTGTAGAGTCTGCAAACATTTGGGCTTTGATATTGCAAAATTGTATTATTGATATATTTCTATATTTGGCCCTGTGGGCCCGTTTTGTAGACTGTCTTATGTTCAAGATAATAATGTTACTGGATTCTATCGATAAACGATTTTCCTTACGTTTTGATTAGCTTCAAACAAGTACATTGATCATTGGGTCAAACAAAGAAATGTTGGCTAATCCTAGGACGTTTTTATAATTATTTAGAATTAATTGCACAAATTTACTATTTGGTTTGCAAGGACTGACCTGGCCTCGGTTTTGGTTTTTGGTTTATGTTTTGCTTTATTAACATGATGATATTTCGATTTGGTACAGGGTCATGACGATAACTGGCATAGATTCTGATTTGCTTGCTTGAATGCATTGGAGATATTAACCACCAAATCTCAAATTCAAATTCACATTAGCATATTTATTTAAAGAATAAACCAAGCCAACAGCAAATAAAATCCGTCCGAATTCTCATTATTCATGTAAAAAGAACTCGAAATATTCAACATTTTTTCCTTTAAAAATTGATGTGGGAAAATAAATCATTCTGTGAGCCTGAGAGAAGTTTTGTTGCTATCATTCTGTAAGAACTGTAGCAACTGGTATCAAATATAAGATTATCTGATCATCCTGAGAGTGACTTCTCCCATGAAACATAATATTTTATTCTTTGGCAATAATTTCAAGAGGACATTTGCCAGTACAGTATCTCTAAATATACTAGTAGTGTCAATATTCAACACAACCACTATGATTTCTGCAACAAAGAACAAGAAAAATTCACATTTTCTTCTTTTAATAAAGAATTAGATCTAGGGAAAAAAAAATAATTCTAGGAGCCTTATACAAGTTTTGTTGCTATCATTCTAGAAGAGCTGTGGCAACTAGAATTAGAAATAAGATTATCAAGTCTGAGCTATGGCAACTAGAATTAGAAATAAGATTATCAAGTCTTCCTGAGAGTGACTTCTCCCATGAGAATATAATATTTAATTCTTTGGCAATAATTTCAACGGGACATTTGCTCATACAATATCTCTAAATATACTAATAGTGTCATTTCCTTTCTCATGCAATATTCAACAAACCACTTCGATTTCTACATACATAGCCTATCATCAATCAATTCTCATTATAGATGCACAAAAAACTCAGAAAATTCATATATATATTTTTTCTTTTACTAAAAGAATTGGATCTAGGAAAATAAATCATTCTAGAAGTCTTATACAAGTTTTGTCACTATCATTCTATAAGAGCTGTGGCAACTGGAATCGGAAATAAAATTATCAGATCTTCCTAAAAGTGACTTCTTCCATGAAAATATAGTATTTCATTCTTTGCCAATAATTCCAAGAGGACATTTGCTCATAAAGTATCTCTAAATGTACTAATAGTGTCATTCCCTCATGAAATATTCAACGAGACCACTTTGGTTTCTAAATACACTCAGTCTCTCATCAATTATTACAATTAAAAAACAGGTGCACTATGTGGGGTTAGCCTTGTCTTCAACTTTTAAAACCCAAAAGACATGACAACAAAAGTGGATAATAATAGTGCAATGTACACCCAAAATCAAACCATTTTCCCCTAAGCTGGACAGCAACATAATTCATTTGTCCAACCATAAAATACACCCTTTTCAAACAAAATGCACTTTTGATAGAAGCCCATAAATATGTGATCACTCTAGAATCAATACAAACAGGGATCATGGAGCTACTATCAAGGAACCACTCATCCCAAAAACTTAGGCCTTTAAGTCATAGACCATGATAGGTTCCTTTTTTAACTCTTCATGCCCCTTCATGCACGTTGTGGATGTCCTTTGAGATAAAAGGGTGAAATTAATATAGGCCACATTTGTTGAAATATAATTTAATAATCTAGCTCTCTCCCCAACCACTTATTCCATGGATGTTTGATGATACAGCAAGAAGACGTCCTTTGCAGTCCATTGGGCCCCCGGCTGCCAACAAACAGGAATTCCTGCATCATATCTCTCAATTGGGATCTTGAGTTCAAACTTTTAACCTCCCCATAGGGGCCCAAGAATAGTTGTGAGAATTTCAACAAGCATTCATGCAAAGAATAACAATAACGGACACCGTAAAAACCATACCCTCCACCGCCTCAAGGATTCGAGGGATGCATTCTTTGTGTTAGTGATGTCGAATGGGTCCAAATAACCATCATCTTGTGCAGCATCATCATCAGCACCAGCCTCAATGTCCTTTTCGGATGGCAGGTGAGGCGATATTGGAGATGACTCCGGGAACAGACTATTGCGGCTCATTACTTGTTGTTTATCTCTCTCAATGCCTCCACCCTCACAATGTATAGGCAATGGGAGATGGATGGCACTACCAAAATTGGGGGGGGGGGGGAAAACATTAAAACAAATGTCAGATTTTGTGTCTTGTGAAATCACAACAATGAAAACAGCCAAAACAACAAGAAAACAAGATCCAATGACAGTGACTCCAACCAACAATAGCAACTAAAAATAGCAAATCAGAAATAATATTTAGGAGGTGGTTGTTTTGATTAGAAAATCGCAAAACCATCAATGAATGTAAGATATTAAACTTTCAAAGTATGATTGGAGGGAGGGAAGGGGAAATTTCTGTCATCAAAAAAAAAAAAAATATATCCTTGGAAAGCATACTAATATGTTCGCAATTTTAATTTGTTTTTAAATTTTAATATCAATATTGATTTATTTTTAATTTTATTTTATCCCAAATCTATACTATGTTACATTTCATATATATTGACCACATTTCAAATCATATAGTAACACATGCACCGCGTCAAAGAAAAAATCAAAGAAAAAAAATAATAAAGCAAATGTTAATGTTATAATTTTTAAGTCGATTGTATATTTTTTTACCACTAAAATAGGATATAATTTATAGAATTTTTTTAACATAGACTACAATAGATACTTAAATAAAAATGTTGAAAATAAAATTGGGGAAAATAAACTAGAGAATTAAATTCTAAAAAGTTATAAATTTGATAATATATTTGGCTAATTCCCTCAAAAATCGAAAAACAAAATAATAATATTTTGATTTAGTTAACCTGTAAAATTAAGTAAATTGAAATTGTAACATATTATAAGAGATTCCAAAAGTACATTATGTTCTCTCAACAAGAGAAGAATTATGAAAGCTAAAATTGTCTAAAACTATGGGAATCTCTATTCATATTGCATTCAGCTATGATTTTATAGTGTCCTCTCAAAATACATGGATTAATTATATAAATTTGGAAACCAATAGTAAGCCTTATGAAACTCATAAATTAAATTTTAAGGTATATTCATTTGAAAAATAATTTTTTATTTGTTTCTCAACTTTCCTGTACTTTCTCAAATTTTTATTTCATTATTTTTAAGAAAATATATTCGTTTATTTAGGTTAATAGTGATCATTTAACTTGCCAAGAACACATCTTGTATTTTATCAGCAAATTAATGATGTCCAAATGATAAATTTCATAAAGTTATAAGAACCATGAAACTATAGCATGAATGTTATTAATATGACCACTCTTTTGGCTCATATTAAATGACATTTATAAGGACTAAAATTCACAAAAAAATTGTAGATGATTAGGGTGGAAAGGAGAGAAAAATATGAAATAAAATTGATAAACAAATTTAACCAAATTTCATCAGTATGTCATTTAAACATTTTATTCAATTTTGACATGTTTATTATATATAATGTATGCCCATAAAACAATGTTTCTATCTTCTTTTTTTTTGGAAGTAAAATATTTTTTTGGGGTCTTCATCATTTCTCAAAAATCTGTATCTAAACTGATTTATAAAAGTGTGGAATATTTGTCACTGTGACTAATAGAAAAGCCTAAAAAAAGTTAATTTGATATTTTGAAATTTTCCAAAATCTAATTGAAGGATGGAAAAACTAGAGAAATTTACATCCGGTTGTTGAAAATTGAGATTTTGTTGGGAAAAAATATATAAAAATAGAAAATAAGAAAATGCATTCAAAACTGTTTCAAACTTTGAAAATGATTTTGAAAACATTTTCATCAATCACATATAAGTATTTCAACTGTTTTTTAAGTCAAACTTATACGCCAGTCTTTGAAAACTTTATAATGGTAGACAAATTATTTTATAAACTTGTAAATATTAATGTCTGCCCATTGTTAAGGGCGAGCCCGGTGAATAAGCTGAAACCAATACTATCACCAAAAAGCTTTAGGTGCTGGAATTAATAGCAAGATTACTCAATCTACAACAATGCAAAAGAAGCCAAAACAAAAGGGTCCCATAAATGCGTAATGCAGACAAAAAAAAAACAGTTGCAAAGAGAGCGTAGGGGCCGTTTAAGGAATCGACCGTCCATGAAGCTTTCAAGAAAGAAGTAACCGAAAAACTCGTAGAGATGTAGCTTGATGGATATATGATTCGAGGACATAGTTTGATGCAGTAAACTATAATATTTTTGCGACGATTATTAAATAAAAAAGGAAGTTGACCAAACTAGAAGCTTGATAGAAAGACCATAAGAAGGAAGAGGCAAAATACAAGCTCTATTTAGTCAGACGGGTGGCATGATTCAATGGAAGAGAAAGAGGGGTAATAAACTGCTTGGTAAACTCTTCACAGGGTTTGTGTCCATCAAAATCATTGATGCATTGTAATGCTATTCATCTGATGCATCTCTAGATATGAACTATTGAACGAATTAGGAAGCCGCCTAATTTCGTCCGACATGTTGAACTGAAGCAGGTTTGATTCTCATTACTTTGAACCTGGATCCTACATACCATAACTAACAAACAAGAAATCAAAAAATGGCAAAACTCGCTCTTCAATATATCCTCCGACACTCAAGTTCAGAAATCTTTCTCAATTGAATGAAAAGATGAGAGAATGTGAGAATAATGCGTAGATGCATGCCTAAGGGGATTTAGTGTTTGAGAGAGGGTTAAGCTCCGTATAGTGTGTTCGACAAGGAGTGGCTTGAAAATAGGTGCACTTGATGGAGAGTGGTATAGAGAGAAAGCGGGAGTGACTTAGAGAGAGAGAGAAGTGCGCTTGATGGGGAGCAGTTTAAAGAGAGAGGTATGCTCGACGAGGAGCGGCCTGGTGGCATCCCGTCACATCTAAGAGTCTGAGAATTTGGAGGGTGCCTTAAGGTCTGGCCATAGGGACGTTTTTTTGAGCCCAAAGTCCCCCTCCTCCGCATAGGTAAAGAGGTATTTATAACACTAGAGTCGGTGTAACCTTCTTTGGGCCTCCAATCGGTGCTGTGTGGGTTTGCTGAGCTATCTCAGCAATCATAAGTTGCTGCAGATGGTAACTAATGCCTAAGAATATTTGATGTGCTGTTTTTATCTTTCTAGGGCAATCCACAATCATGGGGTAACATTTTAGGAATATTTACTGAGCTATCAGGGCAATCATGGGACAGCATTATGTAGCCCTAATTGACTATTTCTAACTGGATGGTTTCAAGCTAATCTGCTTGAGCTAACTGCTACTGGCTTTAGGCCTTGGGCTACAAGGAGCTCCACCTAAGTTGCTACTTCCATGGCACTTTTTCTCTACAAGCCGAATTCTGGGTTGGCCCATTGAATATCAGCCCCATCACAACCACTCAAGTGAT
>JAOVVI020003331.1:7545-19264 GCA_028571085.2 Nepenthes alata | reverse complement strand
GAATCAGGTTGTGAATTTTATTCTGTATAGTATAGTGATGCTCAACAAAGAGATATTTTATAAAGATATTGTAAAATATTGGTAAAATATTTTTTTATTTGAGTAATGATAAAAAGGTTATAATAATAAATTTTTATAAAAAAATCAAATTTTAAATTAATTATAATTATTTAAAATAACTAATTAAATATAAAAATAATAATTATTAACACTATTTTATCTTATCTTATTGTTTAAAAATAATTATTATATTTATATTATATTATATTATATTTTAATAAGTAAATATGTAATGCATGATTTGACAATATAAAACTCTTTATTACTAATTGACGTGTTATACTTTCCAATTGCACAATTTTTCTTCGCTAAAAATTGAAAAAATATTGTAGTTTTAGTAGATTTATTTATGCCATGCTCCTACCCCTCGTCATGAACTCATCGATGAGAAATAGGGATTGAGGCTGAGCATTTTGCTAGGGCGAAGTATTTCGCCAGACGTCCACCAATCTTCATCGCTTCAATGGGAGAGAGAGCTTCCAAACCGAACAGAGCATGTTTTTAAAACCTCCACCTGACGCAAAAATCGTGTTTTCACCACGATTAGGCGTCTGGCCTTGTCTGTTCATCTTCCTGCCCTCCTCTCACCCTCTTCCTCTACAACCGCACATCACAAGCCCTCGCGTTCTTTCTTCAACTTCATCGGAGAAACTCCATTCCCGATCTCCACCATCAAATCACTAATTTAGGGTTTTGTTTGTCTTTTCAGGGGTCACGAAATATACTGGCTATCAGACCGCGTCGAATACAAGCGTTTTTTATTTAAGTTTTTGAGTTTTGATTTGCTTTATTCGCGTTTAATTTTATCGCTAATTTGTTGATTTTTTCTGATTTTTTTTTTTTATGGGAAATTAAGATCCGTGGAGCTTTGCATTGATTTTGTCTAGTTTGCCAACAAATTAAGCCCAATGACTGATCCGAATCTGGTAGTCGCTAAGCCAGTATGGGTGAAGCAAGCTGAAGAAGCAAAACTGAAGAGCGAAGCTGAGAAAGCAGCGGCCGCCAAAGCAGCCTTTGAAGCTACTTTCAAGGATGTAGACATGAATAAACAACGTGAGGCAGCATCATTATCGGACAGCGAGGCTGAAGATGCGGAGGAGCTGGTGAATAAGCCCATTGGGCCAGTAGACCATACGAAGTGTACGACGGCAGGAGCTGGGATTGCAGGAGGCGCAGCGAATGCTGCATGTACGTTTATGGTGACTACAAAGGACTCTGATGGAAGAAAAATCCTTAATGGGGGTGCACAGATTAAGGTGAAGGTTAGTCCAGCGTTAGGTGTTGGGGGATCGGATATAGATGGTATTGTGAAGGATCAAGGGGATGGGACGTATGCGGTTACTTACGTCGTCCCAAAGAGAGGAAATTACATGGTCAATGTGGAGTGCAACGGGAAGTCCATCATGGGTAGTCCGTTTCCGGTCTTCTTCAGTACAGGTAATCGTCCTATATATCATTTGATTCGTTGGCACGCGCATTCATCGGCTAGTATTATGCTTTTAATGGGAGAGTAATTAGCTAATGAGTAAAGAAAAAGAGTAAGGCTTTTACAAGACATGTGGATGCAATTGACTATGCCTTTGAGAGGGGATTTGAAGTGGAGAGAAGGGGGACCATTGAGAGAAACAAGTGGAAATTCAGAGAGATTGCTGAATCGAGCAAGGCGACTATGCATTTCATTGACATTGTCTGACTTCATGACGTTTGTCTTATTTATAGCTGAATTCATTTGCATGTTTTTACAAATAATTATCATACTAAAAAACAGTCTTGATGCCAATGACTCTGAAGAGAACATTCTAGAATTCCCATTTGCCTAACAAACTTTGAAGCACTAAGAATGCTCAATTTCTGGAATCTAGGTGCAAAACAATGCTTAATTTGAGCAGCCTCTAGATCATACTACTGCCCTGATTTTGAAAGGATCCTTGTCCTCAAGGATCAAATCTAGAAAAAGTAAGCTTGAATAAAGCTCCATTCCTCCAAGGTTTATCCTTCATTAGCCAAATTTGGCCACTGAATGATGGTGATTACGCACAAAGAATAATGAGGTTATCGCTGTATAGATTAGGGTGTCGATTCCTCAGAGAGATACTAACAATACTAAAAAAGGACTATATAGTAATATCAAAATGGAAAATGTATCAGGAATCCCTTACTTGACTTTTATATTTTTATTCATGTTTGATCTATTAAATAACTCAATTAGAGATTATAGCACCAGATTATCTAAACAGAAAATATAACATTGAAATCCAAGAGAATTTAAAGGTAACTCTAGAAAATCAAACGCTTTATTAACAGTTCCAGTTTGCTATTTTATTAAACTCAGATTTTAAGTACAACAATATACCCACATGCAATAGTGTAGCAAGAAATCAAACCAACAAAATGGACAATTTTCGTTAAAAATAATTAAGAAACACACAATTTGATAGAAAAAGGTTACTAAATTTATGAAAAATATCGGTACAAATTATCCAAATATAATAATATGAGAGGATTAGTTCTTTATGACTCTTTTGAAGTATACAATTTGCTCCTAACTAATACTTCTCTGCTCCAATCCCTTTGTCCAGATTCCGTCTGTCTGCGCTCCCTTATATCGAACACCCCCTTTATCTTCTTGCCATAATATCACATTTCACAATATGCTGTGAATATCTTCTTGACTTATTAATTTCTCATTTTTATTTTCTTTGTTTCTTTTCCTGTTTCTTTTCTTTTTTTGTCTTTAATTCATAAGCACTAGCGGGCTTTGCTGGAATTATTATCAGGCTTCTTTGAGAATGCAATCTTTCCTTTTATTTCTGTAAGAAATCTCCATTTTGAATGTCACACCCCTAAAAATTATAAAACTAAAATAAATAAATAATATAATATAATTTACATAATATATTGGGGAATAATAATAAATAATAAGGGTGTATATGTAATTTTTAATGCTTATCACATTCCTACCTAGCTAGTCCATTAGGAACGTCGAAAGATACTGAAAACTAACTAAAGAAAATAAAAACTCCACCTTCCTATGCCTTGTGATTACATTTAGCATATGCAACAAGCCTCTAAACCTTAGGTGTCCTTAGTGGATGAGTATAGTCTCATGAGGATTTCCAACGATGATACTCGCAAACATCTTAGGTTTCTTATAAAACATTTCGTGAATGCTGAGGCCTTGAACCATTAATTCGATGAACATTATAATTCAATCATTTAATATAAAAAGATATATGCCTTAATCAACCTCATATTAGACATTTAGGGAGTTCAAGTGTATGTGGGAATATGTCACGCCAAAATCTTTTAAATTCTAGTACATATGAGTCTCACGCTTTAGCTTCAGCTTTAAACCTCACTGGATACACACTCTAAAGAGAATGATCGAACTCAAAGGTTACTATCAAGAGTTGTGTATAAACATGTGTAAATGTATATAAAAATCAAATCAAAGTGGCAGAACTTTGGTACAAAGAACACTATAGTGAAAGGGGTAACTTGTCACAACCTCATGAAAGGAAACTTATAATCAAGTTGAATTAAACCCAGCAAGCAAGTTCATTTTTAACATGAGGGTCATATATCATCAAGGTCATTGCAGTTCTATGTTGGTTGTAATGGGGTTATAGGTCTGTAACTACAAAGAAGTGGTATGAATTATACAAAAGCCACGAGATAAAGATTTTTACACCTTTCTTTGAATAGTTGCAAACACTCTCCTTTTCTCTTTTTTAGACACACCCACAAGTATATGACTTCTATTTTTTTCGTCTTCTCATCTCTTTATTTTGGATTTTTTTTTTTCACTTTTGTTTTAGAGGAAGAAGATAAATACATACATGATCATTCATATTTCGCGTTGAATAAATTTCAAGGTGCCTTTATTTAATTTGAAGCACCAAAATGTGTAAAAACTATATCTTGTGTCTCTCGTTTTAGTCCATTTTTATCACCATACATTTCGCTCCTTTTGTTTTCACCTCTCTTTCTCAATAAAACAATAAATCTCAAGGCATAAAGGTAGGATAAGTGTATAATATGCCTAGATCAATTTATTATTATGGATCAACCCAAGAAAATAATTGCAAAGAAGAAAAAAGCTTAGGCTCAAAATATCAAAAAAATGCCTTTTAGTCATCCACAAGGTGATCAACAATAATTCACATGCATAAAAATCAATATGCATAAAAATCAAGTATTTAGCATTAGTTAGTTCAGTGATAATTATAAGTTAAAAGCAAGTATAATGAAGCTATTCAAAGATTAAGGCTGGAAAAAAGTCTTCAGATTAAACATAAATACCTTCGCAAATAAAGAATGATCTCAAGCCTCTCTCGGATTATCCCCCTAATCTATGTCAAGCATTGTTCTCGGTGTAAATACATTTAGCAAAGATTAGTGTGAAGAGACAAATGTACCTAGGTACATGGATATATGCAATTGAATGTGAGAAACAAAACGTAGGTTAGCACATGTAGACTATATTCTCTCCAACCTAGATTAAACTACAGTACCCATAAATGAAAAGAAATACAACCCTGAATGTTTCATCCTACATAAACAATGACTATAGATAAGGAGGAGCTAAGAGTATAAAGAAGATTTTTTTTTAAAAAAAAACTATGCTAGAAATAAAAATAGACATAACATAATGCAAAAAATTAAAAAAAAATAAATAGAACAAAAAATTAAAATTTAAAATCAAATTAACCTAGGGTTTCTTTCTCTTAGATGGGATCTACAAGACAAATGCCATCTTCTATGGGTGCTTCCCTCTCAAGGACTTCAATCTTTGGCCATTTACCTCAAGCACTCGACCATCTCTAGTGTCCTTGATTTCAAGTGCCCCATTCTCAAATGCACGCTTTAACATGAAAGGATCAGTCCACCTAGATCGTAGTTTTCTCGAGTGCTGATGAAGCCTAGAATCATATAAGTATATGCATTGATTTGGTTCAAACTGTTTTCTAAGGATGTTTTTATCGTGAAATGTTTTCATTTTAGCCTTTTATATTCTAGAATTCTCATAGGCTTCATTCTGCAACTCCTCTAACCTGGTTATCTATAATTTCCTAAGATTACTTGCTTCAGCCAAATCAAAATTTAAGTGCTTTATAGCCTAATATGCTCTATGCTCTAGCTCAATGGGTGTGTGACAACATTTACAAAAAATGAGCCCATAAGTTGACATGCCTAGGGTGGTCTTGAAAGCCATGTGGTAAGCCAAACGCATAGGATAGGCGCAACAACCAATCTGTACAGTCGGGGTTAACTTTTTTATTTTTCCCTTCTAAAATTTGCTTAATCTTCCTATTAGCAAGTTCTACCTGTCCACTTGTCTGGTGTTGAAATCTTATGTACAACCCTGTATTTTTTTATCAAAGCCTGCAAAAATGTGTTTTCCGGTCACTAATGATAGCATGTAATGCTCTGAAACTGGATAACACATTTCTCTTTAGAAATTTAATCATTGTTGTATTGTCATTACTCCTACAAGATGTTGCTTCAACCCTTCTAGTCACATAATCTACTGTAACATGATATATAGATAACCAAAGGAGGGAGGAAAAGGTCCCAAGGAGTCAATAGCCCAGCAATCAAAAATTTTGGTCACCAAGATAGGGTCAAAAGGCATCATATTACGTCTAGACAAGGCTCCCAACTTTTGGCACCTCTCACCAGAATGACAATAAATATTGGTGTCTTTAAATAGCGATGGCCAATAAAACTCAGATTGAAGAATCTGTCTAGCATTTTTCTTTATAAAAAATGGTCTCCACAAGCTTGGAAATGACAAAATTCTAGTGCATTAGTAGTCTCATTGTTGGGAACTCATCTTCTTGATCGGGGCAATATTTGAACAAATAAGGATTATCCCAATAAAAATTTCTTTCCTTGATCATGAATTTCCTTTTATCTTGAGTGCTCTAATGAGATGAAATTTCATCTACCACTAGATAATTTACAATGTCTGCATGCCATGGTAGGCGCCTGATAGAAAATAGATTCTCATCTGGAAAATCATCTTGGATTGGCAAATTGTCAGTAGTGTTCTTGATAGTAAGCCTTGAGAGGTGGTTGTCTACAACATTTTCCGCACCCTTTTTGTGCTTGATGGTGATATCAAATTCTTGCAAAAGCAAAATCCACCTAAAGAGCTGTGCCTTAGTATCCTTCTTTGTGTGAAGGTGCTTAAGGGCTGCATGATATCTGAAAATAATAATAGGGGATCCAATCAAATATGCACAGAATTTATCTAATGTGGATGCAACTGCTAGTAGTTCCTTTTCGGTGGTAGAGTAGTTCAGTTGGACATTATCTAAGGTCCTACTAGCATAATAGATGACAAAGGGTTTTCCCTCTCTTATGTGACCTAAGGCTGCGCCAACTATATAATCACTATTGTCACGCATGATTTTGAAACGTAAGCTCCAATTCAGTGGTTGCATTATTGGACTAGACATTAGCTTGCTATTTAGCATTCTAAATGCTTCTTGACATGCTGACAGAGCATTGTGTGACAGAAGGTTACATAGGGGTCTAGATATTGTTGAAAATTTTCGTATGAACCTTCTATAGAAACCAGTGTGACATAGGAATTTCTTAAAATCTCTGGCAGTCTTAGGGGTGAATAGATTAGAAATCAACTCAACTTTCGATTGATCAACCTCTATCCCCTTGATGAAACAATCTGGCCCAACACAATGCTAAAAGATACCTTGAAATGGCACTTCTCTCAATTTATCACAAGGCTCTTTTCTTTGCAACATTCCAACACTTTTTTCCAAATTCATCAGAAAAGCATCAAAAGAGTCCCCAAAGACATACAAATCATCCATGAACATTTCCATGCAATTTTCAACCATGTCACTAAAATGCTCATAATGCACCTTTGAAAGGTGGCAATGGTATTACATAATCCAAATGGCATTATGTGGAAAACATATGTGCCAAAGGGGCGAGTAAAAGTGGTCTTAACCTCGTCTTCTAAAGTAACCTCTATTTGGTTGTACCCATAATAACTTAAAGGAGCAATGAAATGGATGACCTGCCACCCTCTCTAAGATTTGGTCAATAAAGGGAAGAGGAAAATGGTCTTTACGGGTGACGACATCTAATTTTTTTGTAGTCAATGCACATTCGCCATCCAGTCACAACTTTTGTATAAACTAATTTACCATTTTCATTTTTTACTACTATGACACCGGACTCTTAGGGATTGTCTGCATAGGACTGACTCATTTATTTTCAGAAATTGGGTTGATAATACTCATATCTAACAGCTTCATTTTTTTACAACTTCTTTCATGGTGGGTTTGAACCTACATTGGGGGTCTCTATAGGCTTTAGCTCCTTCCTCCAAATTGATTTTATGAGAACAAACCGGAGGACTTCTACCCTTGAGATCTACTATAGTCCATCCAATTGCAGAGTTATGCTCATTCAGAATTTGGGTCAGTTGGGCTCCTTGAGATGCATGCAGTTCAGAGGAAATTATAACTGGATCACCTGGTCCTAGAAATGCATGCTTTTGAACCTTAGGCATATGAATGATGAAGGGTTGAATTGTTTTTTTCAGAAGGGACACAAGGAAGACAAACAATTGGAGGTATTGTGTAGGCTATTAGGGCTGTGAAATGCGCATAATTTGTGAACCCATTGTCTGTAACCAACATGGCTTTTTTCCTGGAAAGACTTAGTTAGCCTCTCAATGAAATCGTGGCTTGAGTGACTCCATGCTTGGTTCGGAATGGGCAATTGTTGAAGTAATCCAGACTGATACTATTTTTATTATTTTTGTTTCCCTCACATACATGATATATGATTATATTTGACTTCGGCCAATTGTCGCAAGACCTTCTTCAGAACAGGCCAGTAGATAACTCTTTAAGTATCTCGAATCTGGAGTGTTAACTTTTAAGGGTGAGAAGTGGACTGCTTTGAGCAATACACCATCCCACGCTAATGTTCAACTTTTTTTAAAAAAATCTGAACGCCTCTTGATAGCTGTTGAATTAGAATGGAGGAATGGTTTATCAACACCTTGGTACAGGTTCTTTGGTTTTTGAATCCCCTAAATTTCTGAAGCTGGAGTTATGATGGATACGGCATTTTGGGAACCTACTTCTGATAGCCGACTTGAAGAATCATCTGACATTGTTTCCACTTTGCTGCTTGTATTGAATTTTTAAATTTAACCCCAAATGCTTGTTTATTCCCTTTGTTGAACGCTAGTATTGATGCTTTGCTTCAAAAGGTTCTCAAGATTTTCATGATCCATTTTAATGCAGACTGTCCAATATAACTGTGTCATGACTGGCCAATCGTATGACATTGCTAATTAAACTACAAATATCTCCTGGTTGATAATTTTGAATCTGTGTTGCTTTCAACTATGAAGAGTTTTTATAAAATTTTAATCATTTTTTTAAACTTTATTTACATTTTAAAAGTTGGATTGCCATTCCTTACATTTTTGCAGGTAATTCTTCTGGGGGACTTCTGGGCTTGGCGCCAACAACAACATTTACCAATCTAATTAATCAAAACATGCCAAATTACTCTGCTTCTGTTCCTGGGGCCTTTCCTGGATTGCTTGGAATGATTCCTGGACTTGTTCCTGGTGCCTCTGGAGGAGTAACTTTACCCGGTATTGGAGCATCTTTAGGGGAAGTATGTCGGGAGTACCTTAATGGTCGGTGTTTTAAAACAGATTGCAAATTCAATCACCCGCCCCATAATTTACTGATGACTGCAATAGCTGCAACTACCACCATGGGGACTCTTAGTCAGGTGCCTATTGCCCCTTCAGTTGCTGCAATGGCTGCAGCTCAGGCCATCATGGCTGCTCAAGCTCTTCAACAAGCTCATGCGGCACAAATGCAAGCTCAATCTCAATCATCAAAAGTTTTAGCTGGTATTAGCTTCTTTGTCTTGTGTTTTGCCACCATCTGCATGCTTGATTGTTTGGCTTTGTCATTGCATGATATGTTCTGAGAAAAAACTTACAATTATCTTTAGGGCCTTTCTTTGACCCTTGGTACCACGTGTACCAGTTTCATAGTTTCAGAATGTGTGACCAGGTATGCATTATGTAAAAGGAGCATCATAACTTATTTAGGTTTGAGATTGGGAATTAAAATTCAGGGTATGGTACTTTTCGGAGGTGTTTGGGGGAGTGAATCTGGTATATGCTTGGTTGTTTGGCTGAGTTCACCATTTAATTTCTGTGGCTAGTTGAACATTTTCATGATGAGTTTGTCTGTTGAAGGTAAGATGAGGGAAGAGTATTTATTTGGTAATTTAAACCATACTACAGATTGCGAGCAGGTAGAAAGAGTGGAGTTGATTAGGGTTGAGGCAATAGGATGGGGAGGGATAGACATAGCAAAACTCGGAGTGATGGCTGAGATAGTAGGGAGGACTTAATGAGCTGCTACTTCCGGAGGGCACTACCATAAATGAGCAGAATGACCAAAGAGAATTTATATAGCTGACTCCTGAGTTGGACTTGTGTCTTTGTCAATGTTGATGACCAAGTAAATGATTCTTTGGCACTTTACAAGAGAATCTTTGTGCTCTTATGTGATACTTCTTGCCTTGTGCTTTTATTGCTTTTACATTCAGGTGTATCAGATAAAGAGGGCAAGGCTGATGTGCTGCAAAAAACAGTTCAAGTTAGCAATCTGAGCCCACTTCTCACGGTGGAACAATTGAAACAACTTTTTGGTTTTTGTGGCACAGTAGTAGACTGTTCCATCACTGATTCAAAGCACTTTGCATATATAGAATATTCAAAACCTGAAGAAGCAGTTGCTGCTCTTGCTTTAAATAATATGGATGTAGGTGGCCGCCCATTGAATGTGGAGATGGCGAAGTCGCTTCCTGAGAAACCAGCTATTTTAAATGCATCTTTGGCTTCGTCTTCTCTGCCCATCATGATGCAGCAGGCAGTGGCCATGCAACAGATGCAATTCCAGCAAGCTCTGCTGATGCAACAAATAATGACAGCACAGCAGGCAGCTAATCGTGCTGCCACAATGAAGTCTGCAACAGAATTAGCATCAGCTAGAGCTGCAGAAATAAGTAAAAAGTTGAAGGCGGAAGGACTTGCAAATGATGATAAGGAAACAGAGGGAAAATCTAGGTATGTGTTGCTTTACCACTGTAACAATTCTGTTAATCATATTGCACTCATTTAACTTTTTGAATCTGATCCACTTAGAGAAAAAGATCAAATAAATTTCACTTCAAATGTTCCTTTGTTCCCGTAAGTGTATTGATGCAGTTTCTGAAAATTTAAATCCTTAGAACCAGATGATAGAGTAGTTTTCGTGTTTTTATTCCTATTCTAGATGAATGGGTGACCATCCTCTAAAGGACAAAAGACAAATGCGTAAACAAAGTGATAATGACGTTGAAGCACTTGCAATGGACAGTTGTGACTTCCCTCGGTTTTGTTGGCATAGCCCATTGCAGAAGCCTTGCCCCTTTTTGATCCACCTATTTAGTCTGTTGGGAGCCAAAGATTTGCATTAGTGACTTCACTAATAAGACAAGGTTTGCTCGGGGGAGGTACAATTTTTGGCATAGCTGTATCTTGTTGGGTGGTTTTGTGCCTTGACCACAACTACCATTATCATAGCTGTCCCAATTACCATTTAAATGGGGCAATTGGAAAACATGCATACGAGCATGTTTTATTTTCATCATGTAATATTCTTATCTTCCCTCTTCCATAAACTTCCTGTTTAGCTTAAAAAGGAACATGTAAAACATTTCATGAGAAAGAAAATCACAATGATATTTATTTTTGTCACACTCTGACAGCATGTTTGTTTACTGAAATAGAATAAAGTAAGAATAGAATAATTATTCTCAGATAATGGAATAATATGATAATAGAGTTCGGAAATTCTATTCTCATGTTTGGTTACTCATTTAGAATAACAATGAATAAGTTGAGAATTAGTAATAGTACGAGAAATAGGATAAAAATTTGTACTAATGAGTTTTCTTAACCTTATTCAAGGAAAATAGATTCTGGAGGCCTGGGAGTATGAATAATGTCTACAACAATGACTGCTAATATTATATATAGTAGAATTCTGGTACTTGTTCCCCCTTCTATAACTTTTGGAGCCTTCTTGTTGCGAAGGCAAAATCCTCAGCTTACAAGGAGAGAGCATAAAGAAACAAACTTTTCACTTACAGTTTTTCTCATCTTAACACGCCTCCATACGGTACTACGTTGGGTGTGTCAAAGCTTATAATAGTTTCCCTTGCTATAGCCGCCTCAGCGATACTCTAGGCATATGGTGCTGAAGTAGTGATACTTTCGTGGGTCTCGCCGACGGGCCTTTTCGTCAAGGTGGGTGAACGGGCTTATAGTTTTTTTCCATCTTAACACGCCTTCATACGGTACCGCATCAGGTAGAGCCAGCATTCAAACATCCCATGTCAAAACTCACAATAGTTTTCCCTACTCTGGCCGTCTGAGCGTTACTCCGGGCATACAATGCCGAAGTAGTGGTACTTCCGTGGGTTTCGCTGATGGGCCTTCTCGTCAGGGTGGGTGAACGGGTAGTCGTGTCACGTTTTGGAATTTAGTAGGTTTAATAAATTATTAGACATTAAACAAAAAAATCTCAAATATATC
>JAOVVI020003330.1:0-19266 GCA_028571085.2 Nepenthes alata | reverse complement strand
GCCCAGCAGGTGCAAGCCTGCTCGCCATGCACCAGCAACCCCGACCCAAATTCGTTCTCAATTTTTCTACCGATACCAACCCTTATTTATTTCATAGGATTAGTATTAATCATCGACATACTAATCATCTCCTTAATATCAAGTTCTTAAATCCGAAACCTCACACCTGGCATCCGCGGTGGCCGTGGTGGAGACCATATTGACAACGCCGGCTGCTGTGCGGGCTCTCGGAGGCTCGCTGGCTTCACTATCAGAGGTTGCTGGTCTCTGCGCCTGATTCTTCATGAACCATTTCAGGTGACCGCGTTGGATCAGATCCTCTATCTCCTACTGCAGGGTTTGATAGTCCTCGGTTGAGTGTCCCAGGCAGCGATGGTACTGGCAGTATTTTGTCTGGTCGCTGCCGCTGGGACCCTTTGGCGTTTTTGACAACTTGAAGAACTTATCTTCCTGGATCTGTATCAGGATGTTTGTACGGCTGTCGTTCAAAGGAGTCAGGGAAGCTCTGTCGTAGTCCTTTCTGGGCCCAGGTGGGGGCCGCTGCTGCTTTAGGCGCTCCGGGAAGCACTAGCTATCATTATCCCTCTTTCGCCCACCAAGCGTCCTGGGTGCCTCTGGGGGTCGGTCACTCGCTCGGGGCGCTTCACCTTATTAGCCTCTTCGGCCATGATGTACGCCCGAGCGATGGCCTCAGCCTCCCGGAAGGTTTGAGGGCGCTGGTGCGACAGGTAGTTGGAGTATCCCCCGCTGCCTGGGTGACGACGATGGCGTTGAGCTTCAGCTCGTCTGATAGTTGGAGTATCCGCCGCGCCTCGGTGATGAAACGGTTCAGGAGCCGCTTCAGACTTTCATCTGACCTCTGGCGGAGGCAAACCAAGTGCCACGGTTGCCTCTCCTCCATGCAGCTGGAGGCAAACTGGCTCAAGAAGCTGTCAGAAAACTCGTCGAACGAGCGTATGGTGTTCGGGGGAGGCCATGGAACCAGAGTAACGCGTCCCCCCTAAGGGTGACGGGAAAGCACTGACAAATCAGGGCCTTGCTCGCCCCCTACAGAGACAAGTGAGTACGGAAGAAGTTGAGGTGGTCCATCGAGTCCTTGCTTCCGTCGTACCCCTCCAATATCGGCATCTTGAACTTGTTCGGTAATGGCTGGGTCCGCAAGCCCACGACGAAGGGGACCTCCGGAGGTCGGCGGAGGAGGGAGCGGGTTTCTCCTTATGCAAGATGTCCCACAGCATCTTGACCTTCTCCTCCATCGACGGGTCCATAGTGCCTCTCCGCGCATTGATGACATCATGGAGCTCCGTGGGGTCCTGGAGGTGCAGTCGAGCTCGTCGGGGATGGCGACTCTCCACCTGAGTGGCTCATTCGTTGTTGGAGCCAGCTGCAGTCGGCCTCCCATTGCCGCGCGAGTCACGGGGGTTACGCCGCTCAGGGCTGTTCTCCCTATCGTCGCGGGCGGGATGACTCTCTGCCTCGTTAGGATCATTTCCGCTTGGGTCTGCCTGGACCGTGGTATCGTTGGCCCAGTCGGCTCGCCTCCCGCGGGATGCTGCTCGACGCCTTGCAATCCTGGAGGTGGAGGCTTGAGGCCCTGGAGGGGCAGCCCCTAGCCAGCGAGTCCCGTTTTCGCATAGAGCACGGAGGACCATCTTGATGTCGACCATGTCCACGGCCAGGCGATGGACGTGAGCCTTCGGACGGTCGTTTGCGTGGTTCCCGACAGGGGGATCTTCAGTTTGGACAACGACCTCCATCACTGGTGCGCTTGCCTGTGCTCTGGTGTTCACCATGTTCTTGTTTTTATGAGGAATGTGGGAAAGAGGCACTTGGCTTCTCGTCAGCTTACCACAGACGACGTCAATGTTGCGTCCCGAGTCTGCGATTACCGCACGGATTAGAGAGCCTTCGGATTCCTAAGCAGGCGGTGACGTCAGGAGAAAGGTCTGGTCTCCGTGTCTATGAACCTGGACCTGCACAACACAAACAACAAATGAGAGGTTAGGGGTCCGGCAGGATTTCTCCCACCGAGGCCGCTCCGACGCTCAAGTCAGCAAATTCTCGCAATGAACGAAAATGGCGCAGGCTTGGTACAGTGCGCGATTTAATGCTGTAGAGGCGTAAGAGATGCGAGTATAATGGTATGGAGAATGCAGTGAGCAGATTTTGGAAGGCTTAGCTTCTTTGATGCACCGCGATGGGTGGCTAACTTTTCCAGCGTTTGAATAGACGTGGGGTAATGATCGAGAGCTGGCTTGTGCCTCAAGGAAGTGAGAGCGTTCTCAGTTCCAGCTCCTTTCTCCATGGCAGTCGAGCTGAGGAGAGGAAGATTTAGAGTTCGTTCTTTGTGTAAGGACCAGGAATCAAGGTTCGAGAGTTTGAAAGTCGAATCCTTTTCTCTGCGGGGTGTGAGAGCTCTTATAGGCTCTTCCCCCTTGAGCTCTAGGCGCCAAGATGCCCATTGCGAGGGCTTCCTTGCCGCCGGTCGCTATCGTGAACCGCTGGTCATGTTAGCTGTCGTTTCGCCGTGGCTGGCAGGTTTCTGGGCGCTGCCGGCCACGCCTGGCCTTTCCTTAGCGGGGAATGGCTGGCCGCCTGCAGGTGGTTGCGTGAGCCGTTGGCGCTGCGCCAGCAGCTTTCCCATAGGCTAGCCTTTCTGCCGGCAGCTCATTAATGCGCTGCAGAGTTCTCGTCGCCTTCTGCCAGCGTGGCTCTGCATACGCCTCTTGTGCAATTGGGCTGTGCCTGTCATCCCGTGTGGGTTTGACCATCCTTCTCATGGGCCTCGAAGCTCTTCATGGACCTGGACATGGGACCTAACAATTTCTATGTTTTTAAATTTTTTCCTTATCGAATTATTGGATGATAATATTATGTCTACCATTTATCTATCTTGTTATAACCTTATATTATAAGTTAATCCAAATAAATTTAATAAAGAAACCCGAGTTGTTGGCCATATCGAAAGTAATATGTCTGGCCTAATATACACTTTGATCGGACCTACGTAAAAATTTTGGCCCAAGTTTGTAGAAGATTAATGATGATATTGATACGATAGTTGATCGCAATGTCAGTGTTGACTGAAATTGCGCTCGCTAATTGAAACTATGTCACCCTAGTTCTAGAAAAGCTGCCTAGACAGAGATCGAAAAAAGGAATGCTTGGAATGTAACTGGCCCCTAAAACGGTGCCTAGAAATATGGTTAGGGCTAATTCTGATGCCAGTTGAAATTGACTAATGGAGGAGCTAGTCTAGGAAAATGGCTAAGGCATGTTAGTTGGACCTGACTTACAAAAGTTTCAGTCTATAATACGGTTGGGCTATAAGGCGCAGACCCAAAAAACCATCTCAGTCGAGATCTAATATCGTGTATTCTACTTCAAACATGCGTTCAATAAAAAGCTTACTATAAATATATAGTGCAGAAAAAGCCATTCTTCTTAGCCAAACATCTTTGCCTATAAAAGGAATAGGACCACAAGAGCAAGGCATGCGAAAAAAAGATAAAAAAGGCATTGAGCCATACAAAGCGAGAAATGATTTTCTCCCAATATTCCGTCAACACTAATATACGGCAGTCATTTCCAACTTAAAGATGACTTCCCGTCTGGAACTCCCTCTAACAACGATTCATACTTCCTCTTCTCCATTCATATAATTACCTTCCAATAAGCTAAGTATATATTAATTTAAATATTTGAAGGGTTTCCTAGAAAAATCTCTAAAGCCTATAACAAGATTTATTTTATTTATAATATATAGGAAACCAATTCAAGTCTTTAACTCACATTCAAATATAGGCAGATACAAAATTCGGACCAAATCAATTTTTTAGATATGCATTAGTTGGAGCCGTCAGTGGGTACAAGTTTAGAAGCATTCTAATGGTTCACATAAAAAAATCGTCTAAAAAAATAAACAAAATTTTCAAAAAATGGAGGATAAATATTCCCAAGGTTAGGCTTATAAAAGTAGGATTGTCTTGTTTGACAGTTGGACCTCTGGAATGTCATACCTGCCTCTTGACTTGATCAAAACTCTAAATAGGGTAGCTACCCAGATGCGCAAAATATCAAGCATGATGAAAATATTATATGATGAGGTAGGCGGTGAAGCCCCAGCCAGCCAAGGGAGCTTGCCGCTCTCCCTTGGAGCCTCCTAAAGCTCCCTCTTGACGTCTAGGCCCTTCTCTCATCATCGTCACTGTTAAAGAGCAAAGAAGGTGAGAAAGTGAAGGCTGCTCCACCCACCATCCCAAGACTGGTGACCACCCATCCAGAGGGCCCTGACATTCCTGGAACTAACCAACTTAACGAGGGAACCACTAATAGCACACCTCCAGTCCAACAAGTCTCTGCCAGTCATACAGATTTGAGGACCTTTTTAAATGCCTAAAAATTGGCCTCCTCAATGAATATGGAAGAGAGAATTAGGAAACCCAAACAGCAGCTTATCTAAGATTTAGCCCCTGATGCATTTGCTGTACATGAGGGGTTACCTTTTACAGGAGAAGTACAATGTCATCCCCTCCCTAGAAAGTTTAAAATACCCAACTTGGTGCAGTATGACAGAAGCACCGACCTACGAGACCCCTTAGACAAATTCCACATGTTGCGGTGTATTGAAGGCCTTGAAGACCCCCACCATGTGTTAATATTTTCCAATGATGCTAAAAGTGGATACCCGAATATGGTTTTACCGGTTGAAGCCTAACCCAATCGGCACCTTTCAACAACCTCCTCAATCTCTTCTAATGCATTTTGCTTTCAACCGAAGGGAGGAGAAGCGTCCCCGGTGTCACTTCCTAATCCTGAAATATCATTATTACTTTAATAATTTTTAATTAATTTAAAGCAAATTTTGTCCTTTAATTGATCCAAATTTTATTTATTTAGTCTACTGACCAAACCTAACCATAATAGGATGCGATCCTGAAGAAATTAAATACCAACAAAAGACCTAAATTAAAAGTAATCTTAAATCATATGACATGTAAAAAGTTAAAGCCAAAGTGGTTCCACACACCAAAGTAAGGCTTTAAAAATATTTGTAAGGAGAAATATTTAAATTAAAAATTAGAGTATTGAGACTTAATTTCAAAAGTTCTGAAATAAAACATCAAAATTGACTTCTTAACATCAGCATTCTTGAATTACAATAAAATTCAAATAACCAAAGCTAAAAATAATATAAACCATTATTCTTTATATATAATAATAATATATCAACTGATCTAAAATTTTAATCTAACTCTTTAAATAGCAATTCTTTTGATCCAAAAGTCCTATAAATAATCTGAGCCCACTAATTTGAAGAGGTTAATAAAATAAAAGTAAAAATGAGTTAATTACTCAATAAAATATATAATATTTATAATAAAACATATATACATCAAAAAATGTAGTAGAATATAATATGGTGAAATGATTAAATAATAATATTATTAATTTATAAATATATCATACATTGTCTGAACTGAT
The DNA here is from genome assembly GCA_028571085.2 of Nepenthes alata. NCBI lineage: Eukaryota > Viridiplantae > Streptophyta > Magnoliopsida > Caryophyllales > Nepenthaceae > Nepenthes > Nepenthes alata. The sequence goes on along the minus strand of JAOVVI020003330.1, from coordinate 13,782 downwards.
GATCAAATAATAGCTGTATAACAACTGAAACATGCTCACATCATACTAAAAATTTATGAGATTAAGGATGAGTGATAACCTTACCAATAATACACAAATATCAAAACTCAGGTTATGTATACTTCTACATAACTAAATGTCATATACTATTATTTTAAACTCGTAGGTGGGTTATCATACATATAACTTTGTAGATAGAATTGAATACTGCTTTCAACCTACGGATGATTGGCTCGAGTTTTGATTTTAACAATAATATATTAGAATATTTTATAATATATTATATCAATTTTCTACTATATCTATTCATAATTAAATAGAAAACTCTACTCAAATATAAATATATTCTTTATTTTTTTATATCGGAGAAAAATATCCTTATTATCAAACTTATGTAGAGTTCTTATCTTATTTCTTCTAAATATATTGTAAGGTTTTAATTTAAATTTTATCTTAATTATAATTAATTAAATTAAAATAATTAAAATCAAAGTTAAAGAAAGAAAAAAATTTGAATTAAAAGTCAAAATTAAATTGGACCACATTGAGTTGATGAATGTCTGACTAGCACTCGATGCATGCCAATGTATGGGATGGATAGAGTGATTAGAGTGATTACATCTAATCAAACCATCTTTTATTTGTTGTTATTCTTTTTTAAATTATCTGAATATTTTTTATTGTAAATATTCATATATGATATGATTTCGTAGCTAAAAAGTTTATACTTAATATGCATGTTTAATTCTTCTCATTTTGTCACAAAAAATCATGATTTTAAGTTCAAGTACATGTACACTGTATATTTTAATTAGTTTTTATAATATTCTCTCATATATGTTCTAAAATTATGATATATTATTCTTCCATGTTTGATTTTCATTTATAACTTCCTACATGTTCAAATTTGTTAAAAATATACCTTGTATATTCTGAAGATTTAATTGAAGTTCCTGCATGTTTATCAATAGAAATAAAATTGATGTATTATCTTTAAGTTACTTATTTTTTACATAATTGCTATTTTTTTTGTACTATCTTACTAATTTAGTATTCCATATTTTAAAATTTATTATAGCCAAATTTCTGCTAAAATTTTAAGTAATGCATGTTAAGAATTAAGAAAATTTTAAAGGAAAAGTTTACAATTATGTAAGAACTAAAAAAATTTTTTCTAAAATAAAAAAATATATAAAATTATGAAAAAACGTATAGAGTTTTCATAAGTATAAGTATTGAACCATGGTATTAGTTCATCGGGTATTATATTATGGCATATCTTAGTATATTATAGTGGCAATCGAGGTTTGAACCTATCATCCACTGATGAAAGCGGTATTCGGCCCCATCTATTCGATTATCTACTCTTTTAGTCGGTGAGACTCTACTAGCCCTTGATCCTTAAGAATTTGAATAATTGAGCATAATTTCATAGTATGTATTTGAATAAGAACATGATAAGGGAATTGATAAACTGTATACATATTTCATGAAATTTTATAGTACTGTATCGAAATCTGATATATTAATCATTTCGATAAGTTTTTAATATAAGTTATATATTAAATTATTAAATTATATACCTTACTAAGTTTTTGATTTATTTTTATTTTTTATTTTTACTAACACATTCAGATGAAAGGCTTAGACATTTGTAGGACGATTTGGATTGATGGAATAACTAATTGAAGTGGTTTAGAATTGAAAATTATAAAAATTTCTGATGTTGTATTTTTAATCATTTGGACAGTAGTTAATTGTAGTTTATATTAATCAGCAATGGTTATGTACAAGAATTGTTGCAAAATCATGGATTTAGGTTACTCTATTTACGATTGTAAGTCATGGATGTCAGTTGTTCGACAATAGATAGTAGAAGATTTTAATTTCAGTTGAAGTGTGTACTTTGATTTTGTTCGGCGTATATATAGCTCATTACGTATGGTTCGACATTATGATTTGGATCAGTGTTGGAGTTATATGATGATGTAGCATCTTTTAGGTACTATGTTCAGGTTATATTATATTATTTAATAGGTTGAGGTGTCATCGTAAAATTTACATGAACGATTAATTGAACAGTTAAATGGATGACTATTAGTGTTGATAATTATCAATGATGGGATTGAAATTTGGGACGTGACATATATGGAATGCAGTCTATTTATAAATCACATAGGAACTTCAGTATATATTTTTGAAACATGTAGGAAGTGCAAGATATAATTTATAAATCTATAAAAGTGACTATTGTTGAATTTGAAGAAAAGTAATTAGGTTTTGTATAATGTTAACACTTTCTCACCAAATAAAAATATGCAGAACTGAATATGTAAAGATTATTAACATACAACATAATTTACATAGACATTTAGAACATGCAAGAGTAGCAAACATCATTTGGGGACATTTAAGAATATTGTTATAAGAAAGTAATATTAAAACATGATGTATAACAATTGAAGGTATAAAAGCTTCATGGAATAGCAATAAGATCACATGCATATAAAGTATAAACTTTTTAATTATAAAAATATCATATATATGAGTATTTGAAATAATAAATATTCATAAAAATCAGAAAATAATAATAATAATAAGAGAAATACACTTACCTTAACTTGATTTTACCTAAAAATATCTTGATATTCCTTTAATTTCTCCTTCTCCGTCTTTCTCTCTTTTTTTCTCTCTCTTTTCCTTTTGTCTTTATCTCTTTTCTCTCAAACATTTGTCCAAAATGATCTAAAATTGGACAAGATGCCTATTTATAGAAAATTAGAGCACATGTGCCTATTAGATGCGTGCGTTGAGGTATAATCTAGATCGCACACCAGTGCTTCTAAGGCGCACATCAAACACCAATATTTTATTTCAAACATGTGCGTGCATCATTCTAATATTCTTCAAGTATAGACATTCTACCTAAAATATGTTCACGTGAAGGTTAGGTGCCCATTAGGCATTCTATTCCTCGAATTTCAAATTTCCTCCATTTTTAGCATATAAATATTTTTTAATTTGACCCAAAATTATTCTAATTATATCATAATTCATAAATAAAATATGTAACATTACAATTTTCCTCTCCTTAAAAAATTTTATCTTCAAAAATTTATGTACCTTAATAAACAAAAGATTTGATCTTTGTAGGGGTCAACCACACTCTACTATGCAACTCTGATATTTCTTACCAATGTCAAAATAGCCTCAATCATCTTCTACCATTTGACCATCATCAGATGGACCATCATCTTCGATTGCTTCTAACTTACCAATCCTAGCTCTTTCTTTCTTTTATTCAAATAGAGAGGCTTGGTCGAGCATTTTAACATAAGTTTTCAACGTCAAAGTCACTAACTGCTATCGGATGGAGTCATTCAACCCTAGCAAATTTTTTTGTCCTCCTAGCTTAATCTACCACAATATATGGGAAAAATTATGATAATTTAGTGTCATATTCTACTACCGTCTTATTTCCTTACCTTAGCTAGGCAAATTCCTTTTCTTTAGCTCATAAAGGCTCGTTGAAAAATACTTCTCTATAAGTACATCCACAATAACATTCCATGATATCTCTTTATTCTCCAAATTTAAAATTATCTTATTCATATTCCACTAATGATTTACATCTCCTTCCAACTTGTAGAAAGAAAACATCACTTTTTCTTTCTCCAGCAATTGAATTACCTCATAAACTTTTTCGATTCTTCAAATCCAAATATTCATCTTCGCTAAGTCGAAGTCACATAAAAATTTCCACACTTTATTTTTGGTAAATCGATTATAAGTTGTCATCATATTCCTTTCTTTTATTACAACCAGCTTTAGATTCGACGGTTTTTGGGCCAACGCTTCCATCGCATCTACCATTTTAGCCATAAATACGAGAAAATCCTCTTCCCAAATAGGGCTTGAACTTGATTCTCCTTATCTAGCCAATATCTTTAAACCTATCATAAGATAATTAACCATTTTAATTCTCAAATCAAATATGACATTACCCTTATGATTTTTGTAATACCATAGTTGTCATGTCGCAATCTCAAATTAATTATTACTTTAATAATTCATAATTAACTTAAAACAAGTTTTGTTCTTTAATTGATAATATTTCATTTATTTAATCAGCCGACTATGATGAAACACAATCCTGAATAAAATTAGATACCGATAAAAAAATCAAAATAAAAGTAATCTCAAATCATATGATTTGAAAACGCTGCACCCAAAGTGGCTGCAAATATTGACCGTATGAAGTCTCGAATGCATTCATAAGAAGCATGTAAACTAAAAGTAAGAGCATCGATACTAACTTTTAAAACTTCTAAAATCAAAAATAAATGTCGATATCATAATATCACAATTCTTGAATCATAACCAAAACTAAATATAACATAAATCATTATTTTTTCTGGATAATAATATATAAACTGATCTAAACTCTTAATCTAGTTGTATGAATAGCAAATTCCTTAATCCAAAACTCTTACAAATAATTCAAGCCTGCAAATTTGAAAGGGCTATAAAATAAAAGTAAGAATAAGTTAATTACTCAATAGGGTATATAATTTTTATAATAAAATATATATATATCAAAAATATATTGAAATATGACATGATCAAATAACCAAAAAATAATAACATTAAGTTATAAATATATTATGCATATTTTGAACTAATGATCAATATAATAACTATATAACATATGAAATATGCTCAAATTATGCCAAAAACTTTAGCGGGATAAATGATTAGTGATAGCTTTATCAACGAATGGACGAATATCAAAGTTAGGGTTATGTATGTTTTCACATAACCGATAGCCATATACTATTATTTAAAACTCGTAGATGGATCTTTATACTTATAACTCTATAGATAGGGTCAGACACCACTGTTAACCTGTAAGTGATAGGTTTCAACTTTATTTTTATAATAATATACAAAAAATATATTATAATATATTTTGTTAATTTTATTCAATAGTATGCACATAATTGAATTAAAAATTCTACTTAAATATGAATATATTTTTATATATTTTATATTAGAGAAAATATAAAACACATGGGAAGTGTATTTTATCTTATTTCTTACAAATAAGAAATATACGACATGCAGTCCATTATAAATCTTGCAAGAATTTTAGTATTTTTTTAAAAAAATACATAGGAAGTGCAAGATAAAATTTATAAATATATAAAAGTGGCCATTTTAGAACTTGAAGAAAAGTCATCTTGTTTTGTATAGTTTCATCACTTTCTTACTAAATAAAAGTATGTAGAGTTAAATGAGTAAATATTATCAACATATAACATAATTTATATAAAAATTTAGAGCATGTAAGATTAGTAAGCAGCATTTAAGAACATATAAGAATATTATTATAGAAAATCAATATTTAAATATGATGTGTATGAATTAAAGATATGTATTTCATACAAAAATCTATAAAATGGTAATAAAATTACGTATATATAAAGTATAAACTCTTTTGTTACAAAAATATCACATTGATGAACATTTGAATAATGAATACTCACAGAGATCAAAAAAATAGTAACAAGAGAAAGAATATTTGGATGTACATGCATTAACTTGATTTTACTCAAAGATCTATTGATTTTCTTTTAATTTCTCATTGTCCTTTCTTCTCTCTCTTCTTTTCTCTCTTTTTCTCTTCTCTTTTTATCTTTTCTCTCAAAAATTCATCTAAAATGATCTAAAATTGGTTAAGAAGCCTAATTATGAAAAATTAACATACAAGTACCTATTAGGTATGGATTATGCACTGTTGCACAACCCAAACCCTATATGAGCACCTCTTAGATGCATATCAAATGCCAATATTTTGTTCTAAATATGTATGTGAGTCTCTCAAGTATACATCTGATATTGACATTTTTTCTAAAATACGCTCATACAAGGTACAAATGTCTATTAAATACTAAACTTGATTCCTCAAATTTTAATTTTTCTTAACTTTTATTATACAATTATTTTCTAATTTAATGCAAAATTATTCTGAAGATATCATAATTTATAAGCAAAATATGGTGCATTATATCTAGCACCTTGCTAGTGTATGTCAAATGCCAAGTGAATGATTTAAGGAATGCCTATCCTGTCTCCAACCCAAAGTTAAAATATTTTATTCCTTAAATCCTTAATTATCTTAATTCAATTTTATATTAAAACCTAAAAAATTATTTTTTATTACACTGACTAAAATCTAAACTGATATCAGAATATAAATATATATCAAATATTGATTAATGATCCAAGTAATAATATAATAATCATCTAATCATAAAACCTAAAGTCACACTTAAAAGTGGCCAAATATTGACAATTAAATGACCTCAAATCATACATAAATAAAAGAATCTCAATTGAAAATTAGATTATCAAAACTAACTTTTAAAAATTTGAAATCGAACTTAAATATTATTATCATAATAACATCATGACTACATACAATATTAATCAAAGTTACAAAAAACTAATAACTAAAACTATAATTCTGTTCCAACTAAAATATTACAACATAAAAATATTTCTAGCACCCTAGAAACTATTTTCGAGTAGTCCTTTAATTGTCAATTTTCTACAAATTAGTCAGAGCGCTCTAATCTAAAAAGTTAGTAAAAAGAGATAAGAATGAGTTTAATACTCAATAAGGTATATATATTTTCATATATGAATATATATCAAATAGAATATTTAGAATTATAACATAATCAAAATTTTAAAAAAAGAATACTAATGATCATGTATGCTAAAATCTGTACATATATATAAATCATCCTAAAATCAATACAAATATATAAAATATACTAAAATTTGTACACTCGTGATCAAACATATTAAAATTGTGTAAAAATACAAATTATACTAATATATAAAAGGATTAATAATTAATAATGACATTACTAATAAAGAGTGCATATCAAAGTTGGGGTTATAATTATTTTTACACAGACAAAAGCCAAATGCCACTATTTATACCTGTGGGTGGGATGCTACATATAATCTCTATAGTTAGGGCTAAACACAACTTTTTTGACTTATAAATAATAGATTTAACCTTTAATTCATTAATAATACATTATGACATGTCTGAATATATTTTATCAATTATCTAAAATGGTTCATACTTGATCAAACTAAAAATTTTATTTAAATATAAATATTTTTTAATTTTTCTCATATCAGAGAAAATACTTTATTTATTAAAATTTATGTAAAATTTTTCTTTATATTTTTTATAAATATATAACATAGTAAAAATTATAAACATGCAGAAATTTTAATGTGTTATTGAAAGGCATGTAAAAACTATATTGTATAAATTTTAAAAAATTAACATAGTTTATATAATTTTTCTATACTTTCTTACAAATAGGAAATATGTAGAAATATTAAACTAAGATTTTAGAAATTTAACATAGCCTATATGATTGCTCTCAATGATAAACATGTATATACAGCTATGTGATAATTCAAAATATGCAAAAGTATTTATTTAAGATTTAAAGACATGCAAACATATTATTATAGAAATTCAGTAGTTGAATATAATTTGTATAGATTTAAAATATATATTTCATAGAAATTTATAAAATAAAAGTGAAATCACATACATACAAAATATAATCACTTTAAATATAAAAATAATACATTCATGAGTATTTGAATATTTAAAATAAGAAATATTTAAAGAGATTAAAAATAAATAGTAACCAAAGAAAAAATAGTTTGTATGCACTCTCATTCACTTGATTTTATTAGAAAGATCTTTTGATTTTATTAAAAATATCTCTTAATTTTACATTAATTTCTTCTTATTCTTCCTCTTTCTATCTCTTTTTCTCTCTTTCCTCAAAATTTAAGTATAAATGAACTAAAATTGGCCAAGGCACCTATTTGTAGAATATCAGCATATGAACGTACTCAAGAGTTGATGTGCAGTTTGAACTGTGCACGAGCACCTCTTAAGCATATATTAGGTGCCAATATTTTTTGACAAATATATATGAGTGTCCTAAAGGAGTGCATTAAGTGCTTGGTTACTACCTTAAATATGTATAAGTCTGAAAATAAGTGCCCATTAAGTTTCAAACCTAATTTCAAGTAATCTAATTTTTTCTTAAATTTTTATTATATAATTTTTTTTAAATTAATCTAAAATTATATTAATTATGTCCTAAATTATAAATAAAAATCAAACACTGCGATACTTTTTGCACTTCAATATCAAGGCGAGGTGATCCCTAACCTCATGGAAGATGCAAAGATAATGTCTTTCATCGTGGCTTTTTAACCAGAGACATTCTACAAAATATTACACCTGCAATAGCCTAAAAGATTTGCAGAATTAGAAGGATGAGCAAAATTCGAAACCTGTGCTGAGGAGGTTAACAAGGCTCAAATGATGGAACGTCGCCAGGATTTACCCAACAATACTCTATTGGGACAAAGATGCTTGGGATAGAGCCGTGGGGGTGGCAATCAAAGTAGATCTCCACTAAGATCATGGCATCGCTGGCTGGTGCCAAGTGCTCCAAGCCGAAGCCTATTGGTATCATTAGCATGGTGGACACCCTGAGAAATCAGTAGTGTTGGATTTACAGTGCAAGGCAAATGGAAGAGAGGAGAATAGCCTATGAAACGATTCACCAACGATGATTATGCTCATGCACTTTCCTCCCGTTCAGACTCTCTTGTTATATCAATGATCGTTTCAAATGGGAAAGATGATTATCATCTGAAATAAATTTTTATTGGTAATGAAAATTCTAAAGATTTTTTTTATGTTGATGCCTTTAGAGAGTTAGGATTAACTTGACATACCCTTAAATTGTCAAAAGGTCCATTTTACAGCTTAGATAATGTGTCAATTATGACGAACTGGATAAACTAAACACCATCTAAATATAAAGTTTGTCAATAACTAAATACAAATCATAATAAACCACTATATATATATATATATATAAATATATAAATTAAATATGTACAAAATCTAAAATCATGCCACAACATTGGTTGCTCCGATACCAACCCAAAAATACAACGTTTGACTTTTAGTAAGGAAAGATGCCTACAAAAATATCAATGCAACATATACATATATATCTAATAATATCATAGAAGCAAAAAAACACATCCCTAACAAACTTCATTGAACTTGTACAATGTGAAACATTCTATTTCACTTTCACAAAATAATTTAATACAAAATAATAATTCTATTTATGATCAAACATAATACCAACAGTTTCAGACATCACAAAATACTACACGGGCTAATAATATTGCCTGAAAAATTTATAATACATTAAAATTCATATCCGAAAATCAAACTAACTAATCTACAATAAGCAAAACGGCCTAAACCTATCCAAAATACCACAATACTTAAATATTAGAATCAACAAGCCTAAACGCTTCTGAATCTTTGATCTAGCTCATTGGACAAGAACCCCTGCATCTCCTTCTTATATGAAGGTTAGTAAAAATAGCAAGGAAGTGAGTCAAATACTCAATAAGATATAAATATAAATAAAGAATAAATTTAGTATGCTTTTAAAAAAAATCGAAGTAACAGGATAGGATCATAGTGTATATATAACATAATACATGATCAAATAGTATTTTCGAAACACAATTACTTTTTTTATTTTATATCTGATTCCTTTGATTTTTAAATATGCAGAAAACTTACTCATCTTTAAGGATCAATACTAGTAGGTCTTATCAGTTAACGGAACATTTGATCGATATTGGATTGTATTCAATCCACACAATCAAATGTCAAAATCGCACAATATAGCAATATTTTTTTTTATTTATATCCCGAAGATAAAATGGATTGTATCCAATCCAAATAATCAAATATCATATCCTCCTTATTTACATTCCGAGAGTAGAAAGAATTGTATTCAATCCACACAATCAAATGCTAAAATCGTACAGTAATACTTATTTAGATAACGATTTATACTATAATATCCTAAGATATGCTTGAGAATACTATCATCTAAAATAAAAATCCTTAGTCCAATTTCTTAATTTTTTTTCATATTTAATATTAGAATTCTACACAATATTTATAGTCCTTTTTTCTAGATTTCCTCACTCCGTGAGAAAATACTAAAACAAATGATAGATTATAGAGTTCTAATTTCTTGATATAGATCCATAATTTCATATTATTTAGAATATGGATACATATTTTATATTCATTTGAGCTTGTACAGATATATATTTTTATATTCATATGGACTTAAAATCTTAGGTTTTAACGGGTGCTTTTCCATAAAAGTAAATATATAGATAGTTATGGACTTTAACATAAATAAGCCATAAGTCATAATTCTCAAATTTTAATTATGCAAAAATTTTGGACATATTTATCGATATAAAATAAAAATTAAATACTAAAAAATAACATATAATTCATAATACACTTAATTTCTAAATCTTGAATACCAGTGTAAAATTATCGAGTAATTGGTAAAACATGCATGAACAGAATAAATAGATGGGTGTGTAAAAATAATATGCATACTAGTAGAATTTCTAAATATTAGTGAAATATTATCATGTTCGAAATCAAATTAAAGATAAGGTTCGATGATACTTACCTAAACTTTATACTCCATAGATTTGAAGAAATGATGTCCCGAAGTACTCGAATCAGGCACTCTCTCTTTTGCTGGCGCTGCGCCTTCTCTCTCCTCCCTTTCCCTCTCCTACCACATCCCGTTCTGCCTCTCTCTCCTTCACCGACTGTGGCTTCGACACGGTCGACGGTGATGACCACGACGACAGCACCCGACGATGGTGACATGGTGGGGGACGACAGCGGAGGTAACCGGCGACAACTCCTCACTCCACCGCGCTACTCTTTCCCTCATTTCTTCTAATTCACCCGATTTTTTTCAAAATCGGTACATGTAATCCAAAAATTAACATTCACAAAGAGAATTAAAGGATTTAATTATCTCTATTCCATCGATTTTCTCCGATAATAGCAGCAAACGGATAGCGGCCGCTTTTGCTTTAATTTATGATTCTTCTCTCTACTCACACCGATGCATAAAATGGAGGGTAACACCACGGAAATGGCTTCGACTACTTCTATTCCTGATGTTGGGACCTCTAGCAGTGGCGGCTTTAGCAACCCGATCTGGTCTCCCTCTCTCTCCTCTCTTCTCCCCTATTTTTCCTTCTCTCTCCCCGAAACCCTCTTGATTCCCATTTTCTACCATTTTTTACCTATATATATATATATTATATATTTTATTTTATTTTTTTATTCTAAAATCTAAATCAGTAATTAGACAATAGCACGGGCATGCTCCGAGCGCCACTCCACAATTTCGATCATTCCTCAAAATCTCATAATATTTAATTAATTTTTATCACATCCATATGCCCCTAAAAATAATAAATAATTTAAATTAAATCGGATAAAAATTCAGGATATTATATCAATAGCTGTAAAAAGAATAATTGACCCGCAAATGACCCTAGGTACTTACCCTAAGACCACCTCCTGTATGCTTACTTTTTTGGCAGTGGATTTGCCTACACTTCACAGCGTTATTTTGGGTGGGCCCAGTCTGATAGCCTTTGAGGGTGTTATGTCAATTTCACACTTAAAAAATAAAGTTTCCATCCCCATGAGATATGGAAGAAGTGCAAGGGTACCAATCGCCAACCAAGTGATGCTTCCTAACATAGCTAAAGGGCATGAACCGGCCCCGTCTATTAATAAACATGATATGGGTGACAAAATAAACCCCCAGAAGGGGTGCCCCGGTGAGGACATAGTAAAAATTCATTTGGACTCCAATGAAGCTAAAATGTTTGTCTAAATAGGTGCTACATTATGTGTAAAGACAAGAAAGGCGCTTGTAATGTATACACAAGCTAACCGTAATGTATTCGCTAAGGCCATCGTTGATATACTAGGAATCTTAGTGGAATTAATGGTCCATAAAGTTAACATAGAACCAAGACATAAGCCTATTAAAAATGCAGAAATTATTTTGATCCAGGCGACAAAGGAGGAGGACAGAAAACTAATAGATGCCGACTTTATTAGAAAAGTCTATTACTTTATTAGAAACTAGAGGATACGCGTAGATTTCATGGATGTGAATAAACCCTGATGAAAAGACAGTTTCCCTGCCATGGATCAATCAATTAGTTGACTCTATGGTAGACTATCAACTTTTAAGTTTCATGGATATATACTCTGGCGACAATTAGATTCGAATGGATCCTATTGACGAAGAATACACCGTCTTAATAATCAACCAAGAATTGTGTTGCTATTGAGTAATACCCTTCAAACTAAAAAACACCAGAACAATGTAGGCTTGTAAATAAAATGTTTTTTGAACAACTTGGGCAGAATATGAAAACATATGTAGATGACATATTAGTAAAAAGCACACACACAGCCAACCATATCAACAACCTAGCTAATGCCTTTAGTGTGCTATGTGTGTATGGAATGACGCTAAACTCATCTAAATGCATTTCGGTGTCACCTTAGGAAAAGTTTTGGGATTTATTGTCTTGTTATTGGAAATCAAGACTAATCTAAACAAAATGCAAGCCATCCTACACATGGAGTCTTTGAGGACCATTAGGAAGGTTCAAAAACTAACGGGATGAATCACAGCTGTGATATTTCAGATCCCGATTGAATTATTTTAATATTAATTATGATTTTGGGTATTTCAGACGTGGTAAAAGTAAATTAAAATATTTTAAAATTTTGAGGAATGATCTGGATTTTGGGGTAGTGCCCGAGATGCGCCTGTGCTATTGTTCGGAATCTGATTTGGAATTTAAAATTAAAGATTATATATATATAATAATAATAATAATAATAAGAAAGGAAAAAAAGGAAAAAAGAAAAAGGAAAAAACAATGGGGAAAAAGAAGATGCAGAGAGAGTCGAGGAGAGAGAAGCGAAGAGAGAGGGGAAAAAAGGGGCTAGGGTTCGCAGGCGAAGGAGAAGGAGGAGGAAGAGGAGAAGGGACAAGGAGGAAGAGGAGAAGGGACAAGGCTTCGACGGTGACGTAGGAGATCGGTGGAGAATCAGCATCGTGCGGTGGTTGTGGGGAGGTTGCGATTATTGTGGGTGAGGCAACGACGGTCGCGGATTGAGGCGGCGCTGGGTGAGAAAATCGGTGTCGAAAGAGTCGACGGGGGCCGTTCGGGGTGGTAGCAGCAAAATCGGTGGTCACAGTGGTGAGCGGTGGTGAGCAGAGGCTGCGGCGTGCGGTGGTAGTGCGAGCAGTGCGAGGGGAGAGAGAGGGTGGCGAGGAGTAGCGACGGCCTCGCAACGGCGTCAGCGCCGGCTGGGTGGTGCCGAGGAGGCCAGCGACGGCCACGTGAGGCGACGCGGTGGTGGATCGGCGGTAGAGGACTGGCGGCAGCAGCTGCAACGGCGCGGAGGCGCTGTGCGCAGAGAGGAGAGGGGGTTGTGCGCGCGGGGTGCGTGGGTAGGAGAGAGAAGCTCGATTGGAGTGCTTCGGGACATCCTTTCTTCAGATCTGCGGAGTATAATGTTAAAACAAGTATCATCTAACCCTATTCTTGGTTTGATTTAATTTCAAATGCATTTTGACTACTGTGGGAGATTTTACTAACATGCATGTATTTTTAATATACCCCTAATTTATCAATTGTGTACATGCATGTATATTTTATCGGTTGTGCGGTGGTTTTGTACTGGTATTTATGATTTGGAGG